>KV751343.1:3025469-3045960 GCA_001698575.1 Mola mola
GTTCCCAAGTTAATTGATTGCAATTTTTCAATATATATCAGTGACACAAGTTCAGGGAGCGAGAGTCCAATTGTAAACCTTAGAAAAAAATGAATAGAAAAAAACAAGCCAATGACAGCTGTTTAATAAAAATAATAATCATTTGAGAGTCATTGGTCACAGATTGGAAAGATGAATAACTTTGAACTGAATTAACCTGTGTGTTGTGTTTATTGAACACCTACTGTGTGTACCTGGGGAATTGTAGCTTTCCATACATGATGAGGCAACACAGAATGGATTTCTCCTTCCCCAGCCTTCTTAATACAATCAGCACATGCACGTTCCTAGGAAAAAGGTTCATAGATTTATTGATGAGCCTCTTATTCTCTGGTGGAAAAGGAAAATAAATCTAAAAGACATATACTCACACTGGGGAATATTGTCTCACAAAATGTCTAAATTGCATAGAACAAAAAAAAAAAAAATTTTGAAATAATGTTAGACTGTATGTTATTAGTGCAAAATTCTTTTTTACAAGTTACAAATGTGATTAAGTATATTCACAGAGAGCGCTAATGAGCAATTTAATATTATATAATGTTATCAAGTACTTTTTTGCTATAGTACCAAAACTCTCATCAGCCATGAAATCATTATACAGTAAATAATTATGTACAGTAATAACCAGCCCTCACTTACATACACAAACATGCCACGCAAGCATACAGATAAGTGCTCATTTTCATTAAACAACATTGGCAAAACTCACACTAAAAATAAATTAAATAAGTATCTCTGCTACAGTAGCTTCCAGATTTCATATATTCATAATCCATATTTTGGATTTTGTTAGTCTCCGTCTTAATCTTCATCTCTGCCTACCTCCTCATCCTTGTCCCCTTCTCCATCTGTCCCTCCTCTGTCTCTGTATTGTTCAGATTTACCCTCCCGTCCTTTTCTCTCTCACTTTCCATCTGAAGATGGTTGCTGGAGCCTGAATGATTTTCAGTGCTGGCTGGTTGTGATCTAAAGCTCTGTCTACTCCATCCATTATCCATAACCTTTCAGTCTCTGGAAAACAGTCACTGTGAATATTCAGCTTAATATCCATCGCACAAAACAATAAAGGTCTGTTTTGCTTCTGTTATCATGTCTGTCTTCAGTTTTTAAGAGAGCGCTAAAGAGGCTACCATACTTTATTTTTAGTGTGAATGCTTGTGTGTGAGTATGTTGGTACCCGATGTGTTGTGGTTTGTGTCTGAATAATGCGTTTGCACATCAATGAGCGTGTGTGTGTGTGTGTGTGTGTGCACGCACCCCTAACTCTTCTGTCTCTTGCAAAAATATGTACTTAAGATTTTCCAGGCAATTAGGTGATTGAGAGAACTAATCAGTGTCATAATTAAACATCAGTTGGAGCAGAGGGAAACCCACATGAAACAAACTGTCCTTTCGCCTCATCAGGATTAAATGTTGATTGGCATCCCGAGCTCAGGTAAATGTGGCTGCTTGTTTTTGGTCAGAAGGCTCATCTTTTGTAAATGGATGTATATGGACACTGGATTTAAGATGTGATATACTGTTGTACTTTATGAATTCTATTACAAAAATATAGAATCTGAAGTATTTTTAATTAAAAAAATTAATAAGAGTAACCTAAAAATAGAAATAAAAATGAATAAACTAAGGGCAGAATATAGTGACGAAATAATGTAATAAGAAAAAGAAACATTAGAAACATATCAAATCCTCACCTGTTCCTCTAGTTCTATCTTATCTGACCTCATTCAGTCTTATCTCAGGATAGGAAGTTCTAATTTCTCAATATATCTATATCTATATCTTTTATCAAGCCCTCTGGATTCTTAAGCCATTTTCTATTTTTCACATGTTTTTAAAATTGGCTGTCGTAAGGAACTTGCATGTAACATGGTATCCAAGTTTTTCACCTCTTAATTTATGGAACAATTTGAGCTTTCCTGATTTTGAACCTCATATCTGTTCAAATGAGTATTCTGTTAAGAGAGAAGAGTTTTGAAACCACCTGTCTACTGTATATTATCACAGAACTATTAATAAAAATGCATAAATTCTCACCTATGTGTTCAGAGGCTTGGATGGTAGTCACTTGTTGGTAAAATAAAAAAATAAAGTGTCTTTGGGGTTTCCTTTGTGTTCTAAAGAGCAACTCATTGTTCTGGCCTCTCATAAGAAGAGAGTGAAAATAATGCCATACAGACTAAATAATTTAGCTTGTGAAAAAGTGCAAACAACACTTTAGGAAGTTAAAATTAATGTATAATACAGTAGGTTGGAAAAGGAAGATTACATTCTGAACCATCATTAATCTTTAATGCACTTTCTTCCTTAGTGGGCCTATTAATTAATTAGTCCCACCCTAATTATCGTGGTTACCAAATAGTTGAGATGCGATCTGCAAGGTAGGAATTGCATTTAAAATGGCCCATGGTTGTGAAATATAATACCTTAAAGTTGTGTTGTAAAAACTGAGCTCTGTATCTTTAGCTGACAGCTGCAAATTTTCACATTATTCCCTCGATTCCTCCCTTTGTTTCTAGACTGCACTAAATATCTTTACCATAGATGTACTTACTGAGTTGACAATACACAAACTGCACTTTTTTCTGTTGACTCATCAATTTTTTGTGGGGATTTGTGTACCTCTGCTCCAGTTCTGCTCATTAGCCCCTCTTAATAAAGCTGTGATGCTGTATATATTAGAGTCTCTTTAAGGGGTGGGTCAAAGCATTTAACAAGAAAAAAGCGCTTCCTCACATCCCCTAATTTGTGGCACATGCACAAAATGGAAAACTTTGACACAAGCCAGTGATTTCCATCTGCTGTTCCACCCGGGTGCTAATCAGAACAAGTCAAGAAGCAACAATTATCCATCAGGTCAAATGCAAAACAGCAATTATTGTGTATGTGCATAATATTTTTCACAAAAAATTGAATGAATTTATTTTTCAAAGACCTATTATCATCATGAGACCTTCAGAAGTCATCTTGCAGCCACCTTGGGGGCTCCGAACTGTCAGCCTGGGAATCACTGATATGGAAAATAAAAAATCCATTACTATTCTACACCTCTGACCTCGCTTTTGTTTGTCCCCCCGTCTTGCAGCGGTGCATTGCAGTAACCCAACTACACCTACTCATGGCCGTATTTCCCGTGTGGACGGTACAACTTTCTCCCACTCCATTGTGTATTCATGTATGGAGGGATATCTGCTCACAGGCTCGCCCACGCGCCACTGTTTGGCCAATGGCACATGGTCTGGCACGGCTCCAAACTGCACAAGTGAGTTTTGAACACACAGACACCCGAAGTTACAGTATATTGAAGTATGTCTCTTGTTCTTCTGCAAAACTCAAAAAGCATTTCTGCAGCAGCCACAATGTGATGAAATGGAAGAAGAGCAATGACTTGTCCTCTCACTGCCAAAGACAACAGGGAAATAATCAGTGTCTGACCGGCAAGATGTGGTCAGCAGAGATGCAATTATACCAGTGCTGTAGAGAAACACAGTAAAATTCATTGTTCCTTTTTATGATCACGTCAAGCTCTCTAAAACTTCCACAAATACTGCCAGCAACATTACATTTCTTTTCCAAAATATGCCTGAAAATGTGGTGTTAAAAGGAGAACCTTTCATTTACAAATGAAAGGTTCAACACTATATTTAGCCACAGCATTACAGCTCTATAGTATAGAGTGCATGCATAGTTGTCAAAGTATTTCACAAAACTGGTTTATCTTCCTATTTTTTGTTGCAGAGATAAATACCTTTACTTGTGCTGAATAAAATCGTGGACACAGTGGTGCTAAAATTAGGTATAAGATTTGAAATGGTGCATAAATGGTGCTTCTGTATCTCTAAAACTCTTTGGCAGTATTTTTGTTTTGTTTTGTTGGTTTTTTTGTTGTTTTTTATCTGGATCTCAGCAAATGAGCCTTGCAGTAATTAAGAAGTATACCAATCTATATTCAATTTGCAAGCTGAAGACTATCAAACAAAATTACACATTGTGCTTTTCTGTGAGATTCACCATTTTCCTTGTCTGTCATCCCTTTTGCTTGTTATTGAATCACAAGAAAAGATAAATGGCATGGGCATAATTTTCAATTTTAGAATAAAATGAGTCTCTGGAGAGAGATGCACAGGCAGGGAAGGAGAAGGAGAGAGAGAGATTGGAAATTGGATTGAGTAGTAATGATCAAAGATGCACAAGGGCAGAATAGCTTTCATGCGTCTTTTGCAGACATTCAAACCTGCTCATCACAAAAGTTATTGTTGTCTGCTTGTATGCTATCATTCCACATTAAGTTTTAGTGGTCAGCTCAGGGACATCTATACTTCAGATTGGCTCAGTTTGCTTTCATTAGGGAGGCAATCATTTTCACGGTTCACGGGTAATCGATCTTGTAGGTTACCCGAACAAAGTCACACAACATTTTCAAGGAGAGAAAGGGAGAGAGAGAAGTTCCTCTTTATTTATTTCTTTATGTTGTTGGTGGTTAATAAATTAACTTATCAATCAGTCAATCAATCAAATTTAAGTTGTGTAGCCCAAAATCACAAATAACAATTTTCCTCTGAGGGCTTTACAGGCTGTACGTAACAACACCATCTACCCTTACACCCTCAAACTGGGTGAAGAAAAACTCCAAAAACCCCTAGAGAGGGAAAAAGAAGAAACCCCAGAAAGAACCACAGAGGAGGGATTCCTCTCTGTAGGACGGGTAGACGTGCAATAGATGTCACAAGTACAGAGCACAACAATATGACACGCATTACAGTCTATGGATATGAAAACATGAGAACTGAGTCCAGAAGCATGTTATTAACGAGCAGAGTCCAGGAACCAGACAGTGATCCAGGTCAGGAGTCCAGACCACTCCGTCTTTAGAGCATGTAAGAAATTAAACGACACTGTGACCTGAACTGTGAAGTAAAGCCATAAGGCACTTTATGAAGTAAACAGTAAACAAAGAGTATCCTGGGAAATCTCGGAGTGTTTAGTAGGAAGCAACTGGACTTCTTATCTTGTTTGAAGACGTTTCGCCTCTCATCCGAAAGGCTTCTTCAGTTCTGAAGAAGCACTGAAGAAGCCTTTCGGATGAGAGGCGAAACGTCTTCCAACAAGATAAGAAGTCCAGTTGCTTCCTACTAAACACTCTGAGATCAAGATGACCTGGATGACTGAGAACCTTCACGGACATATCCTGGGAAATGTTCTCCCTGTAATAGACTGTGATCCTGGTTTTATCTCTTTTTATTTCTGCTCCTTTGCTTTCATTTCATGTCTAAAAACTGATTCAGCAGTGATGGATTCTGCTTGCGGATGTGGGGCTGAGGGGTAAAATTCACTAAAGATGCAAGCACAAAATACCCAAATTATGAGGAACCCTTGAACCATCTTGATTATGCCCACAAAGTCCTCAAAGAAAAATAATTTTACATACAATCTCCCAAAAAAACAATGAAATGCAACATTATGTTAATGAACACAAATGCAAAAGACCGCAGGCCTGTGTTATGATTTAACTTCCAATAGAAGGCTGTTTTCACATTTAGACTGGACTAAAGTGGGAAACAGAAGAAACCCAGACAAGCACTTCAGATTGAAAACATCCTAATTTGCTGTAATAAATAGCCTGATTTGGTGCTCTTTGCTTCCTTTAACTTTCCTTCCACCTCGATTTAGTAGAACACTGCTTACAAAAATGTTCTAACACTGTATAAAATGTAAATAAAAATAGAAGTTTGAAATGTGGTAATTGATTGACAATTGCACAGAAATATCAAACATAAAACAAATGTTGAAAAACTTAAACTGTCATTTAAAATGATACCAGGTAACAAAAGAAGTTGGGACCGGATCATTTTACCACACGCATACAATGATATCATAAGCTTGTCAATTTTCACATTCACCCAATTTTTGCGAGCTGCGCTGCCTGCATTTGACAGCAGCAACTGTGTCATTTTCAGCATAGATTGAGTGTTTGACATTTTTGTATTTAATACTATTATTGAATATCATGGCTCAATGAGCTGTGCTGTCCTTGGTAATATTGGTCAGGAAGCTGACGCAGATAATCCCGGGGTGATTTATCGACCAGCTCTGTGTGACCAGTAAACACAATTGTAATTGTTAATGTTCTTTAAGCCACATACCAAACATTTCCTGGATATTCTGAACTTTCTTTCGAAGTACAGGCCTCCAACCTTTTAGTAATTCATATTTCCAGTCTTGTAGTGTCACTTTCCCTTCTTATTTGAATTGTGGTGCTGGTACCAAATTCATGATGGGCATATAATTTTCAAAAACTGTTACATTTTTCAGTTTCAATATTTGATATAATGTCTTTGTGCTATTCTCAATTAAATGTGGCATTTCAATATTTTGCAAATAATCACATTTTGTTTGTATTTACATTTTTATACAACATCCCAATTGGTTACAGGATACAGTCAGATTTCTGCAGTAGGATTAACATCATTTAAAGAAAGCAGTAGGCTAGAGGATATTACAATGCATAGAAAATAACTCATTTCTAAATAAGTAATTTTGATTAAAGCTGTAGTAATTCTGTCTGTTTTTATACAATCCCTGTACTTTGGTTAAGTAGTAAGCTCTCTGATGGTTTTTTTTGTTTGTTTTAAAAAAAAAAATACTTGTTGATAAGATTCATCATTACAAGTCTACAATATGTATGCAGGGTTCACAAATCTGATCCTGCAAGGTCTAAAAAAAGATCTGATAACTGTCAAAGTTCATGCATGAACTTTCCTGCCTTAACCTTGAGTTGAGTTCAACAGCCTGAAGTGTTTTGGCATTGTGCTGACTGCCTGGCTTGTATATTCTTACAGATACGCAGTCACATGTAAGCATTTACATTTATTCACACAAATCCTTTTCCAAATATGTCTCAACAAAAACCTGTATTTGTTTATGATAGCTTTTTGTGGTTAACATGTAAAGAGATAGGATGTGGTAATTCAAGATAATTGGTTTCAGTGCAGATTTGGGCATTTATTTGGGCGCTATTGACTTTAATTGACTAAAAAACGGTGCATACATATACAGTATATACTCTACACTGGTCCTTTATACAGCATAACATTCTCTATATTTCTTTTATTTACAAAGCAAATAATGTTTTTTTTGTTTTCAAATTGCTATCTAAAGTTTGGTTGGGAGCTCGGGATGGATGTTGGGTGTGTAGTCATCTAACTGGGAGCTCGATCATGCCAAATAACAAAAATTATGTCCAGATAAGCAAGTTGTCTGTATTGATAGATTTGCAGCTGTGGGAAAACATGCTCTTGTACAATTTGGGTGAGTTGACCCACAAAATGAGTTCACTACCCACAAGGCCTGTAAATTCAAAGAAATTAGATAAAGCTGACAGGTTAGTTTATTTATGACACAAACAATTTCCATTAAAATCAGGCCTGAGTACTCATGTACACAAACAACAAGGAGTGCCAGCAGCACCATCCAGTCTTCAGGCAGAGATTAGAGGACAGTAGGTGCAGGGACATCTGAAAGTTGTAGTATGGAATTCCTCCAAGTAAACTAATAACCATATAGCCCATGTCATCCATCAGACAAATGTCAAGACTGTATAGTTCTCTCTCATTTCTGCTTTCCTGTGTGTTAATAAACTACCTTTTGTGCTAATTTGAAACATCAACAATTCAATGTGAGCGACAACATACAGACATTTATGCAAAACTCCAGTTTGCAAAATGACATCTTCTCTGTGCTCTCTGATGTACTGTGTCAGGATACAAAGTTAAACTCACTCAGCCATGATGAATATGTTTAAATGTTGGAATTACTTGGCAGCAACTACAAAATAAACAAACAGGAATTAATTCATAGGAGGAGGCATTAGCAGTGAAAGCCATATGTATTAAAATTGCTTCTTACATTGAGGCTAACAAGTCAGGAAAGATATTTTATTGGGGAGGCACAAATTGAGGCTTTAAGATAAACACAGCAGATGAAAACAAAATCAGAATGAAGCTGGCAACTTGCAATTTCGTTAGAGTCAGTAGTGGGTAAAAAGTTGACAATGTATTGGGCCAACATTCACTCATTTTAATTAATTCTGAGTTGTTGTGCCATCAGAAAAAGCCAAGAATAGGCCTAAGAAGAGCAAAGACTGAGCAAAATCAGTGGGGAAAGGAAGTGCCCCATCAATACCATTATTTGCACTAGGTTCTACCATTAGCCTGGACAAAGAGCAACCAAATTCTCAAAATCCTTAAACTACAGTTCAGTCAGGCAACTCGTCCTTGTGTATTGAAATATTTGTTATTTCAACTGTAAATAGTTATATAAGTTTGGTGTGTAATTAATTGGCCTGTGGTTGGGTGCAGGGGAGGTTGTGGTGCTTAAAATACAGGGAGCAACACTCATACAGAGTAGCAAAGGCACTGATAGTCGGAAAGGCTGATTGGAAATGTTTCGTTTCGTTTCGTTTTGTTTTCTGCCGCTTATCCGGGTCCGGGTCGCGGGGGCAACAGCCTGAGCAGGGAGATCCAGACGCTCCTCTCCCCGGCCACTTCCACCAACTTCTCCGGGGGGGACACCAAGACGTTCCCAAGCCAGCCGAGAGATATAATCTCTCCAGCGTGTCCTCGGTCTGCCCCGGGGTCTCCTCCCGGATGGGCATGTCCGAAACACCTCCCCAGGGAGACGTCCAGGAGGCATCCTGACCAGATGCCTGAACCACCTCAACTGGCTGATGGGAAATGTATGCAGTTTAAATAGGCCGCCAAATTGGGAGGGTGTTTACACAGGTCACAGGACAAATGAGGAAGAAGACTGAAAGATCACACAGTGGTTTAATCAGCTTTACTTTATTTGATATTATATATCAAATGATATTATATAACAGTATAATAAACAACAGAAGGAAAATTTTATATCTACTGATGAACGTCACACATTAATTATAGTTTTGACTTCATTCTGTTGCAAAACCTGCCTCTTTTCACTGAATCTTTACTACAGTAAGAATGAAGTGCTTGCCAACAACTCTTAAGTCTCAGTGCAGTTGCAGTGATTACTGTGGTTACTTTTAAAATTTGATGAGCCGTTTTCATCATGCAGAACTGTGAATTTGGCTCCGCATTTTTGAACTTAGGAATACAATACGTGTCTGAGAAGACAACAATTAAAATCCACCCTTTTTAGCTGTACAGTAGCAAATAAAGAGGAACTTCACAAACAATGCAAAAAATATAAACCTTTCTTTTAGAACGCCAAAGCATAATGGCTAGTTACATCACACACTATATTGATATTTTATTTATAATACAGCAGTTTAGTATGCTTTATTTGCTATTCAACAACACCATTTATGATGAATTCTGATGCACATTTTGTTTGACCACCGGGGGACAGTGATCACCTGTGGCGACCCTGGTATTCCAGCGAATGGACTTCGAGTCGGTGATGAAGTTACAGTGGGCCAGAATGTGACGTTCATGTGCCAGCCGGGTTATGTGAAGATGGGAGGGGACAACACTGTCACGAGGACCTGCACCAACAACGGCACCTGGAGTGGCACCATGCCAGCATGCCAAGGTAGGTGCAACAGTTGCATATGCACCACAGCCCATACATGCTGCAGTACACAGTCAACCTTGATAACCATCAGACTGTGCTTAAACAATCTCGGCACATTTGCACACTCTCTCATACAATAAAGAGTACATGCTTACACTCTGAGCTCTAATAGGATCAGCGAGCAAGGTGACACAGCGCCTCCTTTGTGATCTGATAGCGTCATATTCAGTCTGCTGATAACAGCAGTGAATCCATATACACAGTAATACTGCATAGCAAACGCTAAGTAACGCACACTCACACAAACAGTTCATGCAGTTTTTAATCTGTTTTTCTAAATTATGCCCGGAGCTTATCCCCTTCTTTTTATGAGTCCCCAAACAAGGGATAGCATCACTCAGCTGTCTTTGGAAAAAAAAGAGATCATATACAATTAATTTAATAATTGATAATTAATTTCTAGAGCCCTTTTTGTTTCATCCACACTGTCATCTAAAGTTGCTGCTGTGGTGGAACAGAGCCAAGGCTAGGAGTTGCTCTGGTCTTTGATTGTAGGTAACAATTCCTCTTCGTCACAGCAAAGAGCACTTTCTGTGATTTATGTTGCTCCAGTGGAAGCTTAGATTAGCATGTCTGCCACCGGCTTCCAAAAGCAAGCAGCGCAGGAAAGATTAACTTGTGCAGCAAACAGTTCAAAAGTACAGCAGCAATGGGAAGAGCCCACAAGGCAAATGGTGGCTCATTGTTGCTAAGGAACTGTTCTCAGTCTGCTGTCTCGGTCACATGGAAGCAAGCTGGCGTTGCGTTTGCCTCTTGAGAAAACAGAGAACAGGTGTGACGAAACTATATTCAAAATTTGATACAAAGCACGCTACACAGGACACGATTCTGTATGTATGATGATACATTAATAGACAAAAATTCTTATTAAGTAATTCTTTGTAATGTTTCAAATCATACTGATGTGCTACCATTGCAGAAAGATATGATAATCAACGTTATTTCACTTTTGGGAGGTTTCTTGTTACTTCCCTGCACATATTGTAAGTTATTTATTAATTTCTTGTTAAATAGGATGTTGTTTCTATATTGACCTACATTACATTCACTGGTTTCCGAATATCACAATCAAATACGAAACAATTATCTGAGACAAAAAAAATCAGAGACTCACTCCTCATACGTGGGAGTGTAGAACATGAGAACTGTTAATCTTTTTATCTTATTTAGTAACTTTTTGTATTTCTATCTGTATGGAATAGATAGATACTGTAATACAGACCTTGATAGACCTTTTCACAGTTCATCTCATATGAAACTGTGACTTTAAGACACACGCTCCTTGCCCTCCTCAGGCCCCCCAGGACCGTGTCTAGAAGTTTACCACATCCAAACTGACACTGATTTGTAATATGTCATGGGTGTCTTTCATTATTAACGTGCCCTGTTGCCTGGTACGTGGAGGCTGTTGGATGAATCAATGGTCGCACAGCTGTTACCCTAGGCAGTTTAAATCCGGAGAGAGACGCACATAGAGGAGCACGAGCGTATGTGCGCACGCCTGTGTGTATAAAAGCATGTGAGGCTCCTAACCTCCGAGCTCTAATCCTTGACAGCTACCGCAACAGCTCAGGCACTCGGCCCCTATGCTTGATGTGGAGAGTAGCGAAACCCTAGAGCTTAGCCTTCTTCATCTCACACACACAAACACATGTATAGCATCTCAAGGGGTGCTCACTTCTCTCATGCATACATAGACACAGATGCTCACATACCTTCAGCTTGTACTGACCTGTATTCATTAGCCAGTCAGCCACAGGGTCTCCGCTCTCTTTGCACTGTTAGCACTGCTCCTGTGGTACTGTACTTATTCCTCTCGTGGGTTAAACAAATCAAGGAAAATCAAAAAAGAGAGGGTCGGTTACTAAGTGGGAGCTCTGTATTTAACTTTGTGATTTCTCTGTGTGCATGCGATGCTAAGGCGGTATCCAGATGTTTAATGCTTTATACATTTCATGCTCACGTCTCTTCTCCTCTCTTGGTCTCTGTCAAAGACTATCTGGGACAAACAATAGAAGAACTCACTAATTTATGGCTTTTTTTATCAACCACTCTCATTGACAGCCTATGCAGAAAAAGGGGTCTCAGAAAGGGAATCAAAAAATATCTTTTTCTTCTCTGAATCCGAAACTCAAAACAAAGCCTCTACAAGCGATGCAGCTTGCCCTTTTCTTCAACAAGATGGGGTTCAAGTTGAAGGTGCAGCGGTTTAGTCAAAGTGAGCTGTTTGAAATTGTCATGATGCAGGGCATCTGTCACTTGGTGGTAGATTTATATGATGTGCAGCAGGGATGTGCACCAGTGTTCAAGCGAGGGAGGGGTAAATGGGAATTTGAGAAAAGACAGAGGTTTTACCGACCGTGCCTACTCTGTGCATAATTTTACACTTGATGTGTGTGCGTCAGCCGTTTGTGTGTGGTGTGCCGACACACACACACAGTTGATGACACATCCTAAGCCTCAACCAGCACGGATTCAGTCTGAATCCCAGGTTTGGCGTGTTCAGCTAAGATGTACTAATGCTGCTTAGAGCTACTTAGAAAAATGGGGACACTCTCCGCTTCCCATACAGTTCTGCCTGCCAACCATGCCTTTTCCCCCCCTTTATTTAAAGTTATTTCTAAAGCAGTGCTTATGGGATTAACAGGCCTACTGCAATAATCAGGCTAATTTTCCTACTTGCACCCACACACTTACATATTCTCCCTCCATCCGTCGTTCTTTCACTCAGGCACAGTAAAGAGAAACAAAAACACACCTAAACAGACTTTCTACTTTACAGCCGGGCTTTTAATGAGGGATTTCAGAATTAAATGCTTTTTTTGTTCCGAGTGTTCCAGGGCAAAACAATGACATCCCAAATTAAAGGCCCTCTTTACCAATTTGTTAACATGAAAGAAAAACAATTCAAGTGAACATGTTTCTCCTTGAGAACTTTAGAAACACAATAACATTATCTAATAAAATAATAAAAAAACAGATTGCAATGTCAGTTTGACTTCGTCATGGCCTCTTTTCCAAATATACATCTAAAGCTCTATATACTGTTCTCAGTTGAAACAAGTCCATATGGAAATCCTTTTGGATCTGTTGCAATAAAAGAACAAAAGATAGTGCAACTCTGGGGAATCTGTGAATATCCCATAGTGGGTTGCTCCACATTTACTGTCATTCCTTTTGTAAAAAAAAAAAAAGAAAAATGAACTAAACTTTACGGGGCATTTAAATTCTCAAACTCAAACCTATGTCAACAACATCTCAATCATAATATGTAAACCTAACTTGTGAATCATGGACTGTAAAGTACAACTAGTTAACTAGTGATAAATCCACCTTATAGTAATGTATCAGTGATATTTATTCCTGCACAGCTGATAAAACTATTTAAAGTCAATAAAGCAATTGCATTCATCTATTGGATTTTAAGCTTAAATAGGGAGAAGGCGAAAAAGGTGAAGGAGAGCACTTTGATGTTGTGTCAGATCTGTTCCCTTGTCTGTATTTCCCCTCAATGCCATTTACTTTACAGAATTGAAAACTGGCATCCTTTTTTACTACATCGTTTAGTAACAACTAATATTAATACAACACAGTATTTACTCTCATAAGTGCTGATACAAGAGTTTCCAGTTTTAGTTAGAAAACTGAATTTTGCCTTAGAAACAGCCTTCTAGCTGAAGCCGTGTTGCTGTCTTTGCAACCACTGCAGTAACACCGCTTGGAAGGGAAGTAAGGGGGAAGGTTAATGTTAGCAGGCTAGCTCAAAAGTTAACAATATAATGCATGGATTTAAGTCACTGTAGATCAGCTTTTTACAAAGCTGAATATGTTACTAATGTACGAAGAGAAAAATTTAAAACTGGAATATTTATTTAGTGACTGTTTACATGGAAATTAATTAATTGGAAAACAGCAAACTGTTGCTGCATCTTCGCCTTTCCTTCACACGATTACAGTGTTTTGTGGGCCTGCAAACAAAAGTGAAATCTTTTGAAAATATAGCCGTTACTGTCACCATCTAAACTGGCATCATGTCATGTGGAGACGATAACGTCACAGTCCCACTTGCACACGTGTATTACCAGTGTTGAACTGTGGCTATTAGGGCTGGAACCTTACTTTAAGACTATTGCTATTTATATTTATCTGTTTTAGGAAGCCATACATACACAAATGTAGCACTTTCATGATGTAAAATCAGGATTTGAGGTTTAACTTCACGATCCTGTGCCAGCTTGTATGTAGGCCTGCAGGAGTGACTATTAAGTGACTATTGACAGGGAACAAGTGTTTTGTTTTTTTTTATCTTCTTTGTATTTCATCTGATTATCAGTACTTAAATAACCTACCTTTTTTACTCTTGGGTAAACAAAACAATATCGCCTTAATGTCTTTACTAAAAAAATTCCTCTCATGATTTTTAATAATGAAACGAAACCTGGGATTCTTTTTCTCTTTCCACCTGTGTCTCTATGCTGTTACTCTCCCCTGACAAATGTTCCAGGCCTTCATTTATTTCTTATGAGGCACTAATATATGTAATATTTCAGGGGTGTTAATACATGCACAGCCTGAAAAAAATGATCCAATGTCTCCCTTTTCCCGTCTCTCTGCCATTCTGTCAATGCAACGCCTGAACACACACAAACAGGATGAAGGTTAATTATGAAAGGAATCAATATATTTGCACCTTACATAACTTAGTATACTGTTGATATAAGCAACAATGAGGAAGGTTATTATAAACAGTTCAGGGCATTCATCAGAATCTCCACTCTCTTCTTTTTCTCATCTCCTGTCAATAAGTAAATAAAGTGCACCCCCTCCACTCTGCAGCCGATAAACCTACAGCAAGTTTAAACGTTTGCAATTGGTTAAAACATCCTGAAAGAAGGTTGCGTTACTTCCGTGTTACAGACAGGTTGATGAAAGAAAGTAAAGATAAATCCATTTTTTAAAGTTCTAAAGTTTTAGAAAATTATGCCAGTTCCTCATTCTCCTCCTGTCACACCGAGATGAAATCTGGGAAAGGTAGTCAGAAATGTGCAGAGAGGTATCACACTATAGCAAACATCAACTTAATTTGACACAATCCCACCGTGTGCGGACGAGACCACCGAGCCTGATATATGAGGAAGGGAGACTGAAACAACATTTTAAAATTGTTGTGTTTAACTATAAGAAAAAGGCAGCGTTAGTGTTTATTAAAAAAGACATATTTAATTCTGTTCTAAATATAAGCATTTATGATGGCCGCAGGTTTGATGTTTTATAAAAGTTGTGGGGGACATGTCCCTATGATCAGGTAATTTCAAGTGTGTAGGTGACGGCTAGTCCAACCTAAACTAGCGCAGCCCGAGGCCCCTGATGGTGCCCACAGAAGCAGAGGCAGCATTTGTCTCTATCCAGGGTCCCTCCCTGAGATAAAAAGTCCACAGACTCTGCCTTCACATTATACACATTATGTATATTTTTGTCTTCTATTTAGTACGTTAAAATGACTGTGTTTTTGCGCTGCCAGAACACTCAAAGTTAACTGGAGAGCCATGGTGTTAACATGATAGTTTAAGTAAGTGAATTTGTAAAGTAAACATCTGATTTGGCCAGACAGTCACAAGGCTCTGGTGTAGCCTACCTTAATTTGCAGATATTTATCGAAGTGTTTTCACCATGCGTGTCTGAAAGAAAGAGAGAGACTTGGGGAAATTATGGGTGTTGAGGGAGGAAAGTAATGGTATAAAACAACTCTTATAATTTATTCACATCCCTAAAACCCATATTCCATCGGCGTCCCCACGGGTTCATCTCCAAGTGTGCCAGAACAAACTCTGAGCTTTATTATGCATCCATTTATTACATTTGTTGAGCAGGAAGTTTATGGCTTACACAGACATAAGATGTCCCCTTATTTCTCACGGAAATCATTCAGTTTACTCCAAAGAGAAACAGCAGGAAAAATCCCGTGCAGTCAAACAAGACACAGACCATTTCTCAGGGCTAAAGACTCAGTTTTTCCTCAGTCATAATCCACGTTATGTCGAGTGTTAAATTTTTGCTGCCCAAAACCCCCTTGATGTCTGTAAAATAGCACTCTGAATTGAAGCATGCATACTGCATTCATTTTGCATATCATTTGGTGATCTGTGATCTTTTTACTACAAACAGGAAAAATATGGCTCCAGAAATTCAACTGCATAGTCATCAAAAGAAAAATACGTAATCCATAAACATCATTTTAAAAAACAGCATTATGTCAATGAATTAGAACGACTAAAACAGAGGGTGCTAGCTACATTAAGATTATTGTAAACACCAAAAATGTGGCGTGTTTGTTAAGCCAATAGAGTAGAAATATTCTTTAATATCAAGAAATAAACCATCAAAACACTTTATTTTTTTTTTTTTTTTTTTAAATTAAGCAAGGTAACTAACTGTGACATGTCATTATGGGAAAGAGAACACAAAGGTCCATTCCAACTTAATTAGCAGAGAGAATATTTTTTACAAAGCACCCGACCACCCAAAATTTTGTCATGAAAAATAGATACATGCTGTCATAGAAGGTCGCAAAGCACAGGCTTTTCTATGCTGCTGAGTTTCAGAAAAGCAGCGTGGTCGAGGCAGATAGTTTAAGTTGACAGCATAGTAAAGTTGAAAACATCCTTATCAGTCATCATATCAAGTGTATTGCAATGTTCTTTAACCTGTTTCCTCACCTTTCCCCTCAGTGGTGACATGTCCAACACCCCCACCCATACCCAATGGTCTCCTGGAGGGCTCAGTCTTGGAGTGGGGTACCAGTGTGAGCTACAACTGCCTGCCTGGCTACGAGCTGTCTTTTCCTGCTGTGCTCACCTGTGCAGGAAATGGCACATGGAACGGAGACCTTCCTCAGTGCTTGCGTGAGTCATTTCAGCATAATTATAATGATAATTATAGAGGTTTTGAGAGGAAGCCTCCTTTTAAGAATAAAATGGCCCTGGTGACATTTCTGTCACCATCTGCCCTTTGTTTGTGCAGTAGGATAAATTGGGTCTTTTTTCTCTTAATTTAGCTCCTTTTTTTCTTAATTTTGTCCTTTTTTTTTTTTTTTTTTTTTTTTACACATCTATTGATTATGACTTCATATTAAATCATCTGGACTTTAAAACCACAATGCATGGAATTTGTAGATGCCAAAGAAAACCGAGAAGTTTTATAATCTAATCTAATCTAATTAGATAAAGTCATTGTAAAATTTTTAGTGGAGAGGCTGTGAAATAACAGGTAATTTCTTAATTAGGCCTCTTGACAGAGAGACATTTGCATATTATTTTACAACTTCAAGCTCATACATTAATTTTTCTCAGAAGCAGGCCCCTTCTATTGCTTTGCTGCTTGCCACTAGAGGTTATCTTAACTTAATGAATTTAGTGAAAGTCATGAATTAGTCAGGGTATTTAACATCAGGGCCGAGGTGGAAAAGTTGAATTATTCTTCAAATGGAATACGACTGCCCTGCAGAGATGCAAAACAAGAATTATTGTTCCAGATTGCATAGTTAAGGTCAGCAGTGAAGTGTAATCAATCCCTCAAACCATCTTCAGTGGCCAGTTGAAAACAAAGTAGCACAACGTTAATCATGACTAGGGCATTCACAAATCTGTTCCTAAAGCAAACAAATGAATATTTCATCATACATGAAATGGCACCTCTGATTTCGATTCCCATTCAACCTCTGGCCTTGGAGTAGAAGCAACAATGTTGCTGATTAAGATGATGATCTGAGTGGAACCACAAGTAGGGTGTCTGATGCTCTTCACTACATTAAAACCTCATCCCCTTTGAATAATAATAACCTTGGGGATCCGTGACAGAAATGAAATACAAAGAAAGGTAATGTGCTGTAAGTGGGTTTCTTTCACTTGCAAACTTGGAATAAAACCAAATGTTGTATTTTCTTTCCCTGCTATTCCACACTAAAAGGGTCACCAGTTAAACAGTGAAAATATGCATCCCTTTGATTATTGGACGGAATCTCTGCTGTCTGCTGTCTGATGGCTGCATGCATTCATTGTGTAGACAGTTACCATACTGAAATTCCAGTAAAACATGTAGGATCATGACATACCTGTCCAAGAGCCCTGAGCCTGGACTATGTTTTATTTTTGTGATTGGTGCTTATTGCAGAATTTGGTGCATATGGCTGTATTCAGTCAGACAAATATGGTCCCATTCTGGTACTTTGCTTCTAAGATCCAGCTAGGAGCTGGTGCTAGTGACAGTGCTACTGGAGGCATAGATTTGCAGCTGCCTACACTTCTGAATGGCCTCACAGAAGTGGTTTGTTTTGATTCAATTTATATCCTTTCAAGGTTTGTTCTCGTCCATTATGACCAGATATGTCCTTTATGTGTCTGTTTTAATAAGGCGCACAGGGGTCCTCTTCTATGAAGAGAGTGAAGAAAAGTGTTGATTAAAGTCCAACCTCTGACTTGAATAAACCTAACAAATCTCTCAGGGCTAAAGGTGCCTCACAAAGAATTCAAGCTGAGAGAACTCAAGAATTCTCAGTTAAGCCACAAAAGTAAAAGCTAAGATACCCTCCAACCCCCCAAAAAACAGTTTGGATTAAACATCATTGGTACACTTTACAGTTTTTATCATTAGTGTTTTAAACAGTAAAGTGACAGTGGGGGAACCATCCAATTCTAGATTAGTTTCCCAACATAAGTTGCTAGGGCAATTGAACTTGCTTTCTGGAACAGAATCAATTGGAAAATGAGTCAGACTTACCTAAAACAGCCTGGCTCATTTGATAAACTTCCTGTTCGCTGCAGTTGTGTTTAGGTGTGTCATCCCTAGAATTGATTTGTAAATAGCATTTTCACACACAGATTTTCTTGCCCCACTGCTTAAGGCCCAGAATGCAGGTTCCAGCGGGAGCACAAAATTGACATAAATTTAGAGCAAGACATTGTAAATAGCTTTCAGTTTGATCAACAACCAGCTTCTGTAAAGATCCTCCCCTAAACACACTGTTGGAGCAAGCATCCTGCTACAGAGCTCAAAGTGGAAGCAAATCTGTAATAAATCACGGAGGTTTCCCAAGGTAACGAAATGAGACTATAGAATAGGACAACAGGGAAGAAAGTGCTGATCACATTTTGTGTAGAAATGGGCTATTATCTTTGCATTAAAGTGTCAGCACAGCACCAGCAACAGCAATCTTAGGTGATAGTCCTTGTAAATCAAGTCATTATTAAGAGATGAATCTTGAGTTAATGTCAATAGTTTGCCTTACTTTTAAGCACCTGCGTTTGTCATGTTACAGCAATAAGGGCACTGAAAAACAATGAAAGAAACGTCAAACCTCAGTCAGTATATTACTTTTTTTCATAGACTGAGGACAATTCCCATTTAGCAACAATATGAGCTGAGTAGGAGGAACATTATGATTCCTATGCTGTCATATAACATCTATAATCTAATGCAAACTTAACATGTTAACTTTACAATACATTTTGAAGTTTTTAAATGTAGTTAGGTGCCTGATAATTTAGAACTTTCTGGGACACTAGTAGAATTTAAAAAACCAAAATGCAATGATTTGCAAATCTGTAAAACTACTTTTTGTACCATACATAGACACTAATTTGAGGTTTGATGCCTACAACAGATTATAAAGAAGTTGAGACAGATCCAACTCTGAAAGAATTACCTGTTTGGAAGATTCAGGTGTAACTGGGTTCATTTATAACAGGTGACAATGTCATGATTGGGTGTGAAAGCAACGTTGTTAAAAGACCCAAGTAAATATGGGATAGGTTCAGCACTAATTGAGTTAAGTTGGCAACTATTTAGAAAGTTAAAAATATATATATTTCAGGCAGAAAATTGCAAGTTATTTAGGGATTTCACCATCTTTAATGTATAACATCACCAAAAGAGTTTTATTGGTTAATATGGAGCAAGGCTAAAACCCAATATTAAACACCTGTGACTGTACTATCTATATTTCATATAGAATGTCACTACATGGACTTGTAACACTTCATAAAACCGTTGTTGGCCTGCACAGTTCATCACTGCCTCTGCAAATGTACCATGCCAAGCGAAAACCATATATCAACAATATCCACAAACCCAGCAAACTTCTCCGTGCCTAAGCTTATCTGAGATGATGTGAAGTGGAACGAGTCCGCATTTCAAAATCGTGCATGTTGTGTCCTCCATACTGAAGAGGAAACAGACCATCCCGATTGCTACCAGCAGATAGTTCAAAAGCCAGCATCTGTTGACGACTGACAGTTACATCACAATAACTCAGTGGAATGAAATTCGGAATTAATAGAAATTTACCAAAGAAAATCATGATTTTGAACATTGCATTTCCTGTCGTTGTGCTCGGTTAAATTGAATATTTGTTGAAAAAGATTGCTGTCATTGCTTTCTGATTGTATTTATGTTTTTCTCAGCTTTTTGCTCTTGCACTACTGTAGAAATATGATTGCAATTCATACTCAGCTTTTTTATGTCAAATACAACTCAGCATCTCTGCAGGAGATCCATCTGTGTATTTCCTAAAATCTGTGCTTTTGCAAGCTTTTTGAGTGTAACAGGATTAAAATGCATACTCATGTTCGGGAGCACTGCCCATCGACAAAAATCATTGTCTGGGATTGCCGGTTCATGTGTCTGCAGGGAAGAAGCTGTGATCCCAACTTTGAATCTGGCCTCTGCATACTGATTACTTCAAAGCATTGATAATTCATCAAGGAAGGAGTGAGGTTAAGAGGAAGAGTCTGAAAAAGTTTACTACTCTCTGTCTCTCTCTCTCTCTCACTGATCTACTCAC
>KV751343.1:3046025-3093358 GCA_001698575.1 Mola mola
TGCAACTTGAAGCTTCTTCATGTGACCTGTTTGATCAGTTTTAGTAGTCCTCTAAAAATGATATCTGAATACTAAATCTTGAACTGTTGTTTTGCAAAAAGTGACCAAAAATCCCTTATGTCTGAACTTAAGATAAGAGAGAACTTATCTCTGTTTCCATACCGCCACGCAGCACATGTCAGGTCTGGACAAGCAGCCTGCCTCATTATTGACTTGATCCTACTGCGCTCCGGCTCCGTGACTGAATGCTGTGCAGCTCATCCTCACCTCTGCTCTCTCTCATACTGAGTATTTCTGAACCTCCTACGGTTAACAAGTCACCTCGACTGATCAGTCTGGCTTGTAGTGGATCAATGGAGATACAGTATGTACTATATATACTACAGATGGAAAGATGCAACTTTGGCAGACAGTAAAACGCCTGATGTGTCTCCACATCAAACCCACTCATCTACTCACATATAAATCAAAAATAATTTAGGATGTCTATTAGCAATCAATTGAAGGCGCATGAGTGATAATCTAACAAGCTTCATTTGCGGCTGTGGCTGGAGACCCATTAAAACGGCAATATCATACTAGTGGCTTGGGGAGCACAGCAGCAGCAGCTGCCTTAACCTCTAGGCTCTGTCATAGAAATAAATATTTCACTTGCTAATTACTTTAATCTAAAGTTGAGTGCCGTGACTTATCTTACTCTGTCTTTGCTGTAAAGATGAGTATAAACTACATACCCACAAAAACAAGACTGATTGTCAGAGGCAGCAAGTCATCCCAAAACAAGGATGTCAACACTTCTGCCCACATTCAATGAAAAAAGTGAGCGAAGGTGTTTATGAAAGTAGTATTCTATCAATGTAAGTGGAATTATTCAATCCTCTCATAGTCATATAGTCATACAAGTCAGATAGTCAAATGAAAAGAAAACAGTTGAGCTCACAGCAGCACTCCTCTTCATGCTCTGATCCTGTGTGGGTACTGCAGCAGCCCACACGGCTTATTATATCTGAAGTAAATGCCGACTTGTCTCCTCAATGTTGTTTTCTTTGGACTAGCTGCTACAGAATTTCTTATTTATAATTAAGGTTAAAAGGAGCAGAAAAATTGAATTGTAGAAATGGGAACATGGAATAGGGCAGTCAGTCTCAACCAGTTTGTCTGGCCACAGGTGGACCTCAGCCAGTGTCAAAGCGAGTCCATTTTATGTCTAAATATCCTCAAGAATTCACAGAAATAAAAAGAAATCAAACCTTATAAATTTCACCACACATGTTCAGGTAGAAACAAATTTGTCTCTACATGCAAACTATACATATTTTCTGATGCAGTGATTTTGAAGGAAACAATAATGGGGAAGACGACCCTGCAGTAGTTAAAGCCCCAAAGTGTGTTGAGAAGGATATATGAATACATTAAATGTGGATCCATAATGGCATGCTGGGATGCTGAGATGAAAGCACACAGTTGAGTGTGGTGAAATCCTGTTAGTTATCCTCTTATTTATTTGGGAAGGTGGTTTTTGAATATTTCTTTGACAATGAAAAGTTTGCCTTAAATTCTAAAATGTTGAGAATCTCTGCAATAGGACATCAATATTGAGGTGAATTGGAGGAACGGTGCAGCATGTCTGTGTGTCACGCTGTCGCGATGATAGTTGCAGCAAAACGTGCAGCATCTGTGTCTGGATGTTTTTGGCCACTCACTTAACACGTCAGCTATGTTCCACATTCCTTCCTCTGCAGCCAAGTTTTGCGGAGACCCTGGCACACCTGCCAAAGGACACAAAGAAGGGCGCAGTTTCATCTTCAAGTCTGAGGTGACATTTAGCTGCAGTGCCCCCAACGTGCTCGTGGGATCAACAACACGCGTGTGCCAGGAGGACGGCACCTGGAGTGGATCTCAGCCTCGATGTATAGGTACTGAATGTCAGCTGATCAAGAAAATGTGTAATTCTTGCGTTTCAAAACATTATTTTTTGTGATTTGCTATGAAGTTCGTGAAATTCGTAAATTTGTTCAATTTCCTGTGTACAAGAGATGAATATTTTGTGAGTGAGCTTAGATACAAGATGACTGGCAGGTACGATTAAAATAAAAATAAAAACACTTCATTTGACTCACCTTCATGAACACTCTCTTTTGTTCCTTTTGATGCAACTATGTGCATTAGCTTCTAGCATTCGTCTAAGTATTAGAATGATAAAGTTCATATTGCTACCTCGGGCAAAGCTTTATATTTGCAGCTTGCTACTGCTGGAAATATTATGTTTCAGAAATCCATATTCCTTCTACTTCTCATGTTTCTGCACCAATCCAGTAACCGTCCTCAGGTTCGTGGTACACCAGAGAGAAATTGCTTTGTAGTTATCAATGATTGCTTGTCTGTCATCGTGTCATTTGTTCTCACCTGCAATTCTCCTGCTCATCGTGACGATGATCTCTTGTCCCAGAACACACAAGAACCACTTGTGAAAATCCAGGGACGCCTGAACACAGCTTCATGAATTATACAACTGGCTTTAAGGTAAAATGAGCAACACCTACATGAATGCATTTTATCAATTGATGTTCTAATCTTTGTTTCTGGGTTGAGTTTGTATATTACTGTGTATGTCAGACATGACTATGATCCTTGTTTAAGATTTATTTTAAATGCCAGTTTGTAGGATGTAGTGACATCTAATGGTGCGGTTGCAGATTGCACACAACCGACCAGCCCTCTCATCTCATCCTCCGTTTGGAGGTTGCTAACAACATGAAAGACCTTCACTCACAACCTCTAGGCTTTAGTTTAGTTAGTTCAGTTTAGTTTGTGCGTTATGGGCTACAGTAAAAAAAAAAAAAATTAATAAAATACACAACTGTTTATTACAGTTTTTACTCATTAAAATATGTTTATTTATTTGTTTATTTTTTGATTGAATTTCTGCTCCTGAACAGCCACAAATGCTACATAGTGGACAAATGCCAACTATCACAGCATGTTTTATTTTGTCTGAACTGGACTTTACTCATCTCTTATTTGAAGTGGTCTAATCATGAACAAGCAGTACCAAATCAAAGTGACCTCGAACTCCCACGGCACCTCTGTGTTACCTGTGCTTAGTCCTCTTAAAATCGTGCAGTTTCAAATCAATGTTCCGCAGATGGAACTGACATTTATTTCTTTCCGATGATGCAATAGGGTTTAAGTAGTGATTGGCGTATGTATTGATCCCATGTGGTTCTCCTGAAGATCACCAGCAGGATTTTCTCCATCACTGTAAATGTGTAAAGACATAGTGCATATCCAAATCGATAGTATTGTGCACTGTATGCAGTAGGAGCATGCGTGTAGAACGAACAGAATGCCTCACCATCGCAGTTATTTATGGTATGACCATTGGCGTGTGCTCAGTAGATCCCTTGAGATGCTGTCAGCCGGTGTATTTCATTTTATTTCCTCCCTGTTGCTTTTGAAGTGTTGCTTACTAACTTTAAGTGCAAACCATTTCTCCACAACATTCAGCAGAGTATCTGATGTGAAATTTGTCCCAGATGACAGCAGAAGCAGCTTATTATTTGGATCAGTGCTCGTAATGGCTGTAGTGCTTACATTTCTCTGCATTACTGAACAACTTGTGACACCAACCAGTGAGGGAGTTCTGTGTGGATGATGTCTTTTCAAAGTCGACTGGGGTGGTGGCTGAAAATAAGAGTCGTTTTTTAGGATAACAGAACACAATTCGGCTCTATTTCTTTACTAGAAAGTCAGCTCTCTTGTTCTCTAATGTCTGTGCATCAGTCGAAATCACAAATGTGGGCCATTGCCTTCAGGAATAGTGTCCATCTGCCTCAAAAACACTACAGATAATCATTACAAAGGGAAAAAAAACAAACTTGAGTGCAGTATTTTTTCCAAGCTCTTTAGATTTAGATATTTGGAGCCTCTTGGCATTGGCATGGCTATATTGACTCTCTCCACTCTGGGTGCTGTCTGTATGTGGACAGGTGGGCAGTAGAGTCGATTTCCAGTGCCAACAGGGACACCTACTGCAGGGCTCCACCACCCGGCTCTGCTTACCAGACCTCACCTGGACAGGCATCCAGCCTACCTGCATCCGTGAGTGCTGGTTTATCGTGTTTTTTTTCTGTATTTTTAATTCCATCCTGTCCTTTTAACTCCCCTTTCTGGAATCTTGTCTGGCATGTTTATCTGCATTGCTCTCCTCCTGATTAATGTCTCAGGTTGCTTTTCCATCTACCCTGTTTAGTCTGAATTTTTTGGACTTTTCATTTTCATCATAATTAAAATTACAGGTTGGCAACCTCCTCCAGACTACATTCCAGACCAAAAAGCCAGTGCTCAACAAAAATGGCAATACTTTCCAGATATTTTCAGAGTGGATGAGCAAGAGGATCTGGGACAGTAGGAGAGCAACACACATATGAGGGGTTACCTTAAGATCTCTAGTTTACAGGCATAATTGTGCTGTGAAAGCAAAACCAACTAGAATCAACGTGTACAGTGTAACAAAAACATGACTTTAAGCTGTGAAAACACCTTTAACACAGTACAGCTTTTCTGAGTACCCAATCCTGCCATGACTTTTGACCTCACAGTAGTTGGCTCTCTCCTCAGTCAGTGTTCGTTTCCAGTCATTTTGAGAAAGGTTTCGATCATGGCTACGAAGTGAACACCGAACTGAAGCTTTGCTCTTTTTCTCAGTCGCTTTGCCAGGCCAAGCGCTTCTCAGGACTGTAATACAATTGATAATACCTGAAGGAAATCCCTTTCAGCTGCAGTGTATTTCGGAACTTTCTTTTTACTGAAAATCTTTCAGGTTAGGGGTAAAAAAAGAAAAGAAAGAAAATAGTTTAATAACAAAATAAGAGATGGTGTTGGCTGTACATTAGTGTTCCTAGTTACAGCACGTTACATTCCATATGATATATGGTCAATTTTTTTTTTTGTTGTTAATGGAGTTTACTTTTTAGTTCAAATTATCTGAAGTGTTAATTTGCCCAGCTGTCAGCAGAAGAAATCCATAAACCTTTCCTGTCTAGACTTGTGTCACCCGACAGCTCCTCAGCCTTTCAGGATGCACCTTCATCTCCAGTCTGCCGGCCTCGTCATTCTGCTCACTGAGCAATGATTCAGGAGGTTGCGCGCCCTTTCGCTCCTTAATGGCATTCATTGCAAATACTGTGACATCCCCCTAAAGTTAGACAGCAGTCAGAGTAACTTTAAGTCAACAGAAATGTTTTTTAAAGTTTGAGAAAACTTTGTTTCAACCAGAAAGTTGACATTTTCTCTCAGCATAGAAATGATGGATACAAAGTGGATTACCCTAAGTGTCCTCTCCAAGCCTCCGTTCACTGCTGTCAAATTCTTTACAAGTTTGAAATAGCATTGGCCCTTGATAGCCTCGCTTCTTCCCTGAAACCTCTGAGGAAAATGAAGATACCAGTATACATGAAAATTTAACAAAAATGTAAGATAAACTGCTAAACACGATGATACACTTCTTTATCTTATTTTCTCAGTCCTTTAATCTTTAAAGTTTAATTTTCCTGAAGTCTAGTTGTCAACAAGTTTCTCCAAGGACACTTGACGCATAAAAACACATCTTTCATTACTATGGAAATGTGTATTTTAATAATAAAATATAAGACAGTTTATCAGTAGCATCTCTGAATGCAGCTGCTAGGTCAGGAAATAACTGCACGGCTGATCGAACCTGTGCTCCTGATTGACACTGTTTGATATTTAAAAATGTTAAAGTTTATGAATGACGGATTGTTGACAAAAAATGATCGTCAATAGAAATTCCACATAACTGTCAAACAACTAAAAAACAACTAAAAACAATATAGTTTGTCAACAAAGTTGCACATTTATAACTTATAAAACTATTTAGATTTGATTATTGAAAAAAAAAGGATAAGTACTAAATCACAAAGCAACCTTATGTTGGTGGTGAATTGACTCTGAGAGCTTCCTCTCCTTTTGGAAAAAACCTAGCAGCCATGTTTATTTTCACAGTCCTGACAGAAGAACATATTTTGCCCCTTTTTGTGTATCCATGATGCCATAAAGCTGCCTGCTGAAATGGCAGTCTGACAGCCAGTCTGGTTTTCATTCAGAGGCATCATGTTTTCAGGCTTTTAACTTTCCTGACTCGCACTGTTTCACGGGTTTGTCAGCATCTGCTGAGGTGGCAGTGTTTCAGTAGCTGCTCTCTGGCGCTGGTCCATTGCCTGAAGTGGCTTGAAAAATATATTGGTTTTCCTATTCCAAAACAAGGTTACTGAATGAATTCATATTCAGTCCGTTGACATACACCCTAAGCCCTGAAGGTGGACACACAGAAGGTGGTCCAGCCCATAATTCATTGGAGGAAATCTGTGGTTACGTATATATATATTTGAGTATTTCTAGTTTTGTTTAGTCAAACCTCTGTGTTAACCCTCAGTTAGAATGGTCATAAATCCTGTAAAATAGCTTTCTCTTTGACTATATGTTCCTCTGTTACTGTGAAGCTACTTAGATGGATTTAATGCTAAAGATGGACCAATCTTGTACAATAGATGCACAATAGATGACAAATAGATGCAGCAAACACTCCCCAACAGTTTACTGATCATGTTACCTTCCTGTCAAATTAATATATTTGCAGGAATACATCCCAAATCGGCAGCTCAAAGACAGGACACTACACAGTGCTGGGTTGTAAAGCATCCTGTATTGGAGGAAAGTCACACAGCAACCAAATCAAAATCTTTCAGAAACTTTGCAAATAGAAGCAGGCAGTCAAAGAAAAAGGGGGGGGACATAAAAACTTGTGGATCCTAAGGTTTAACGAGCCCTCTTAAGCATTTATGTAAATTCTCTCTACAAGCTGGGATGTTGTGAAGGATATTCCTGCACCCCAAATCTATTCAGATGTGGTCTCTCTCTGCTCTTTTCCTGCATTGGATGTATCCAATTTGAAACCTCTGGCAGGTCAGTCAATTTCAGTATGCTCCATAGTAACTATGGAGCAGTATTTTTAATAAATCAATGTGTGGTGCTGTAATGCAAAGTGGCAAATTAATAAGAAGCCTTTGTTGTCATTGTACATAATACAAGGAAAATTGCCACTCCCGATGCAAAAAAAAAACAAAACAAAACATGGAAATCAAAATGACCACAAACAAAAACACCAAACCATACTACAATAATACATCAATAAATACAAAATAATTTGCCCCAGAATATGTGTGTTTAGCTGACAACTATTTTGAAAATTGAATAATCATTTCAGTCTTGTTTCAAGCAAAATTATTATTGTTGGCTGGTCCCAGCTTCCATAATGTCAGGATTTAATGCTTCTTTGTCATTTCTGACAGTAGATAAAGAAGCTTTTGGTTTTTAACTATTGATCAACGATTGATTGGATTAAAGAAGTTATTTGAAGGCGTCTCTTTATCCTTTAAAAAAGTGTTCTAAGCATTTTTATTAGTTTTTGAAAATGAGTAAATTATTAATCGATGATTAAGGTAATTATTAGTGTCTCTTGTAGAAATACATTCATACATTTATATGAATTAAAGCTGACATATATGCAGCTGCATCAGTGATGTACAGTAAAACACTGTTTTTGTTGCGGGACTGAAGAAGACACAAAACCAATGTTACACAGGCATGAATAGTTTTAATATTTGCAGGTGGACACACAAGTTTTGGAAAGTAATGTCAGAAATGTTGACAGGAGGTTTAGGGAGCAGTGCTGTATGGGGTTTTACGTCAGTGCGCGAAAGTGAACTTCTGGGCATTTTAACAGGTATAATATCAATTTACTAAAAAAAAAAAAGCACCATCAACACCGTCTCTTAAAAAGAAGAGGTGTTGGAAGAATTTGAAACAATTGGAAAGTTAACTTTGACCCCATTACCGTGACCTGCTGTTGACATGTGTAGCCTGGCAAAGACAGAAATCCACCAGCAGAGTTGTTTTCGTGTGCTTGCTTCTGTCTCTGTCTGTCTCTGACCATGACTAATGGCGTCTCTATCACAGACACCAACTTTGAACTGAAAACATAACATGCTGCTGTGCGACAGAAAAAAATTCTTTTGAAACTTCATGTAATCTCAGTAGTGGAGCCCGCTCTGCTGTCTGAAGTGTAAATAAACATGATACCGTCAACAAACAGTAATACGACATCTTTGATACAACAATTCATTGGCCTTGTAAGTGTCTTCAGTATTCATGGTCTACAAACTCGACAACAAGTATGGACATGTGCTGACAGTTTTTTCATTTTAAATGGGTTGCTTAGACTTGTGCGCAGGAAGCGAGAAGGGAGTTTATTTAATTATTTATCCATTTATTTAGAATTCCAGCCTTTATATCTAAAATTTACAGCATGAGGCAGTTTTCTTCTTTCTTGCTACAAGAAAAAAATACCACATTAGATTTCCTCATGGTTTATTTCTATAAAAAGATATAAGGTGAATTACACTTTTGTCCTTGTGCTTTCTTCATCAGTCTTTCTTAATAAATACTAAAATACTGTTGCCCCTGTATGAGTATGAAATGATGAATATAAGTATTCTACTCAACTGTGCTAATTGTTTAATTAACTAGAGCATTTATGCCATCTGAAATTCATGCAACCATACAGTACTAGCATATCAAACGCCAGCAGAAGAACTGTAATTACACGAAGAGGAATCCCTGTTGCTTTCCCATTTTGAATGAAGCCCAGGACCCGGGTTTCCACGCCTGTGCTGCTAATATCATTACGTTACCATGGAAGCACTGATTTGGTTCTGTGACTCAGTTGCAGCTGTCTCCCATGTGACATCTGGCAACATATTCTTTCAGTCAAAGCCAGAAAATTATTTCATTATTATTACAATATTGTTGATGCCTCAGAGCTCCAATGCTCAACTCCTCACTGTTTCGGTGGTGCAGTGTTATTTGCATAATCTTTTTTGTTTTGTACAGAATTCGTTGATGTATAAGAAATATGAAATATAATCAACCCTCACTAGAGAAAGAAAACACTGTAAGAGGAGGTCGGTGTTTTAAACTGAAGTCCTCTCAGCAATACTCTCAAGGAGCCATAACCTAAATCTCCTGGGTTTTTTTTTAGACAGAGTAATTTATAAGGTGAGAAAGTCACCTTAAAATATTGCCAAGAATGTTGAAACTCTTTGAATCAGTCTTTACTTTTTTTTTAGTTCCAGCAATACACAAGGTTTAGTTTTTATATATTTTATTATCAAATCACTCTGACTTACAAAACTTAAAAGCCTATTATTGGTTTATTTACTTCAATCAGCACTCTGCCTCCTTCCATTGACTATAAGTGACCTTTCAACTTACTATATGTACATTATCATGATGGAACTCTTGCAACGCTACGTGTTTATAACCTCAGCAGTTTAGCAAAAACACCAGTCAATTTAGTTTGTTCCCATGCTTTATGTTTTCCTTCAAGCTATACAAAACAACTCAAAGTTAGAGATTAATGATAATGCATTTTTCCCCATTTTAGGCTAACCAACAAAGTATTAGGAGGTCAAATTTTCAACAGTGCCTATTTGTTGGTTGGTTGGTTGGTTGGTTGGTTTGACAGCAAAATTACACAAAAACTACTTGTGTTGTTTTGATAAAATTTTCATTAAATTTGTTCCCAGGGCCCATCACACAGCCGGAACCATCTGGATCCGCATCTGGATCTGTAATTCGTGTGTCACCTGTCAGGTGCCGCCACATGTGCTCTTTTTCTCATCAAATGACCTCAACCTACACGGCCATGACCTCATACTCAGGAATGGCCAAAACAAACATTAATAACATGGTCTGGTAGAAAGCTGAAAATATGAGCTCAGAGAAAATAAAAATGACCTTGAAAGGTTACCATTTATTGCTAGGGAGCGTACGTAGGGAATTTAGCTGCTTGTTCAGTCTAAAATCAAGCAGTATATTATTCAAGTGTCCATTTTCATATCAAAAAATAAATAAGATATTAAAGTATCAGTATGCTTCCTAATAAACTCTTGACTCAGTTAAATTTTAAAAAGAGTGAGCTATCTTTTTTGTCGTCTTTTCTTTCTAACTTCCCCCGTCACTCTATCTCCCTCTCTTTTTAAGTCCTTAATTATCTTGCTGTTTGTGTTTATATAAATGCATTGATCTGCGTGTTTGCATGTGCACCAGGCTCTATTTGTGTGTTAGGTTTTAAATGTGTGTGTTTGTGTGTGAATGCTGACTCGTCTGCCCACTGCTCGCTCTCCAGCTCACTCCTGCAAGCAGCCACGGAGCCCGGCCAACGCTGACGTCGTGGGTCTGGACCTGCCCTCTTACGGATACACCCTGGTGTACACCTGTCATCCAGGTTATTTTCTTGCTGGGGGTTCTGAGCACCGTGTCTGCCGCTCTGACGGCAGCTGGACTGGCAAGGTTCCGGTCTGTAGAGGTACGTGGCCACTGGTGGTTTGTAAGAAGCTGGCAAGGACAAGAAAGTTCAGTGTTCAAGGGGAAGATTGTGTGCATGGATCAGTGTGGAGGGGGTTCAATGTTCACTGAAGTTCAATATAACGAGACATTGTAGTTTCTGTGATGTTTTCCATGTCAACATCTTGTTGACTGATTGCGGTCTGCCTCATAAGATTGTTTTTTAAGCCTGTGCATTAATTTGAAAATGTTTGAACTTAGCCACCAGAGAGCTTATCAAAGTTGAGAAAAGTTTAATACAGGCGGCAACTTTTGGCACTGTTAACTCTTCCAGCATCCTCTAGCTGTCGATCGCTACATCTATGTGACATGCATATTCATGTTCTCTTACAGTCGGTTCCAAATCGCATGAGAAAACTGTCAAAACCGTACTAGGGACCCCAAGCCCCAAAATAAATGGTGAGTCTGAGAATTGTGCAAGCTGCTCATCTGGTAACCGAATAAGTCACCAGTGTTAGATACATCTTTGGATGACGGTTTCCACTCGTTTCCTGCGGCAGCAAGGAAACAGAAAAATACAAAAGACAACGTAATGTTCTGCAGTTAGACTGTACAATATCACCCTCTACTGAATTTGTAATAAACTGCAATAAATATCAGCATTTGTACTTAGTTTACCCACTATGAAATATCACGCTGTTTAATCTAAAGATGAGGAGTTAAAAGCAAGGAGAGCACCTAGTAGCCTGCATGCAGATGTCTAGTAATGAGCTTTCTCTCGGCTTTCTCTCAAGGACCATGGAGGTGTTCACTAAACACTCAGTAATAGTAGCCTCTTTCTCATCAAAGTCAATTTCATTGTTTGCATAGATAGTTGGTCTTAGCTTAAAGTTAGATTTTCCTACAATAAAGGGAAAAGAATTAGTATATGAGACAGTATCCTTTATATTTTATATATATCATGGTCATAATATGTTTTGTGACCTCTAAATACTAGTTACTAATGTGGTACTTTTTTACGTAGTTAACAATAAATTAGATCAAGCTCTCAAAGGTCAAAAAAGCATGTTTTTTATGTCCATAACTCTAGAAAGAATTTAAAACAGAAAGGTCCAACTGGTGTCATTTGGTATCTGACAGCACTGGCTGTAACTTTTGGGCCTAAGGTCAAGGTCAGTGACAGGTCACGAAACACATTTCTTGGGTGTTTCCCTCTGAATGAATTGACATAGAGAGGTCCAACAGGTGTCATTTGGCCATGGCTACAGATGAGGATCATTTGGGCTTTCTAGTTAAGGTCAAGGTCACTGAATGGCAAGTTTTGGACATATCTCCAGAAAAAAATAAACTTAGAGAAGTCTAACTGGTGTCATTTTGTAACTAATCCCTGGGTCATCAAACAACCAGAATCAGCTGGCTCTATAGTTCATGTGTCACCTGTCAGGTGCCGCTATCATGTACTTTTTTTCTCATCAAGTGGTCTTGGCCTACAAGGTCATGGCTTCACACTCAGGAAAGACCAAAACAAACAATAATAACACGGTCTGGTAAAAAGATGAAATATGAGCACTGACAAAATAAAAATAACCTGACTTTGTGATAAAATGAAAAATTTAGCTGCTTGTTCAGTCTAAAATCAATCTGTGTATTACTTAAGTGTCCATCTTCATATTAAAGAATTAGTAATTAAAGTATCAATATGCATTTTGTATTTACATTCTATGTAATTAGCAACAAATAATAGTTTCAAGAAGATACGTGTCTAATACTAAAAGAGTGGAATATCTAACAAACATTAAAGTACTATAGTGGTGCATTAAGGTAACCGTTTCCAAATTCTAAATTAAAATAATGGCTGAGATTGGAGCCTCCCCTCTGTATAAGCCAATTAAGCAGCTGCTTAGGTCCACGCGGCCACCAGGTGGGCCCCAAAGCCATGCGTTGTATGCTAACTCAGTCCTTTTTGTATGTCTGGTCTGGTCAGAAAATTAATCTTATTGATCATAAAATTATTTATTCCTTAAGAAAAATTTAACCCATTTTGTTACTTGAATGCAATAAAAATACCTAAATTGAGCCTGTAATTTTATGACTTTTACTGAAAGTACTGTTTTGGAGCATAAGCGTTATAATTGCATATTGTATCTTGTTCTGTGAATAGCAAAGTACCGCCCCCAAAATTCCCCCAAATAATTTTCAGTCACTGTTGGTAAATTAATTTGATATGTAAACAGTTACTGAAAATTATAACGTCAATATGATGTAGTTACATCTATGATTATATCTATTAGAATTATTAGGTTTAGTTTACTGTATTACACCAAGAGTCATCTTTTTGAAGGATAATTAACTTGTAATTTCCTTATAGATCATTGCCAGAACCAAATAAAAGTATTACAAAAAGTTCCATCAGTACAAAACTTTTCAATTCACATAGTCCAGAAATATCTTACTTTCTTCCTGAATGTGTTAAAGCACATAAGGTTCATGACATTATTCAAATTGAATGAATATAAGCTCTTTGATATGTTGATTCCACTGCACATCTAATTATCATTTTGCAGTGTGGATCTAAGTATTTAGCCTGCATTTAAAAAAAAAAACCATTTAAAAATGATATCAATGTGATGTTGCTTGAAAGATAAACATTTTCACATTGATGCATTTTTGAGTTCTTTTCTAATCATTTTATTGCATTATTTAAGTAATTTTATTGTATTTCTTTCCTTAAGTTCCTGACAACGTCTTTGCCCCCAACTTCGTCTGGAAGGGCTCCTATGATTACAAAGGTCAGAAACAGCCGATGACGCTGACAGTCTCGAGCTTCAATGCCACGACGGGGAGAGTCAATGTAACTTTAGCCGACAGTAGTATGGAGTTTCTGCTCTCCGGTGAGTCATCTATAAATCAACTGTCTTCAGCTTCCTCCGCTTTCCTCCTTCTCGTTACCATCGTGTCACTTCCATTTATTTTGAGGGTGCCTGTTGTCAATCAGTCAATCACCAAGTGATCTCTTGCATGAGAGTGGAAATTAACTATTGGCTCTAAAGACGGATGCATTAGTTTGCGCCGACTGACTAACTGCCCACTCAAGTATCACTCGCCTCCTCTTCTCCCTTGGCTAGTTCCTCAACTCTTCACTTCTTTTCCTACTGCTTTCCCTTGTTTCCTTCCCTGCCTCCTTTTTTCCTGACCACTTCTACTGCCTCATCTTGTCATATTGCTCCTCGTTCTCTCCTTTGTAGGAGTGTACAAGCGCCAGGAGGCACGGTTAATGCTGTTGCGGTACCAGATGAGAGCACTGGCCCACAGCTCCTTGAGCAGGATTACTGATGAGTCCTGGGCAATGGACGGATTTGTGAGTATACACATGAATGCGAAGCAGCTGGCTAGAAAATAACCACGACCAATGGCTGTTATTTTATTTTTTATTTTTTTTTCTTCCATGTGACAGATGGCACATTATTACAGGTAATGGGGCTATAACTACTTGGGAGCCAAAAATAAACCCTCCCTGGGCTAAATCAAGCCAATTATTAGTCTTTTCTCGTCCTACTTTCCCCGCCAACAAAGTGGGAAAAAAAATTCATGAGAAGAAACTGAAGAAACTGTGACAATGAGAGGAATCGTTATTTCCTGGCTCATTGTCTGTTTTTGTTGACATATATTTACATTGGCTGTACATAGGTGCAACACACGCTCTGTATGAGCTCCCTCAGTGTCTCCGCATTGACATCTAACGGACCAGGAACAACTGCAAAGCAATTTTTGATGCTGGAATCAAAGTTCACTCTCTAAAATAAACTTGAAGATCTACTTGATAACAGTGTGTGACAGTTGACTGCACACGGCTGAGCTATTGATAGCCTACTGCGTGGTTTCTGGGGCAGGCTTTCAAAAAACAAAGGTGTTATTTTTGTATATAGCCTGACAGATTTTCTTGATTATTGAACTAACTACAGTACACATAGTTTTTGATGTGGCATGGAATAGATGCGGCGCACTCTTTGGTGTCAAGAAAAATCAGATTTTATTCATGCAGGTGAAACAAAGGATGCTGTTCCTGAAGCTCTTATTTTTTTCTGCTAGGTTTCAGCTGAGCCTGAGGGTGGCAGCTTCGTGTTTCAAGGCTTCATACAGGGTAAAGACTATGGACAGTTTGGACTACAGAGACTTGGTATGTGTCTTTTTAACACTACGACTACACATTACAAAACAATACAATACACAATCCACCCATTGCCATTTGTCACTTGTACTTATCTTGTCACTTGTACTTACAAAGTAGGTGTTGTGCTGTCAACTTCAAAATGACACCAGTTGGACCTCTCTATTTAAATTTTTGTTGGGGAGATATGGCCAAAAAGCATGCTTTTGACCTTTGAATGACCTTGACATTTGACTTTTGACAACCAATAACCTAAATCAGATGTAGGTTGTGGCAAGACACAGTTTTGATGTAAATTTCATTGAAATCAGCCAAGTAATTTTTGTCAAATCCTGCTAGTAGGTTAAAAAATTGCACCAATAACAACATCTGTGCTTAGTTATTACCTAAGTTGCAGTGCTTAGGTAGGTAATAACTAAGCACTGCAACCCTTTACTTTCACTGCCATTTAATGTACCTTTTTCACATCCATTTAGTCAGTTTTCTCAAATGTCTATGTATTGAAAGTTATATTCCAAAAAAATAGCTGCCATTAAATTTAGGGATTTTGTTTTCTCCCAAAAGTAAATATAACTTAAAAGGGTATTTCAGTTAAAATTTGGAAGCATTCTGCCCAGGGAAACTTGAAATAGTTGATTTGTTTTTGGGTTAGGGTTATTTTTTTTTTTTTTTTTTTTTTTAAAAATCACCACTGTACATATGTAAGTTAGAAGCAAGTTGGTTGAGTTTTGGCCGAGATAAGATTATTTTAAATTTTTACACAATGTCAAAAATTGGGATTTTTCCCCAAAATTAAATCAGTTGGAGCCACTGGCATTAGAAACTCACCAAAATGTCCAAAATTGTAGCCGCTGACAAAAAAACAAACAAATAAACGATCAAAACAAAGTGAAAACATTCCCTGCTGGGTGGCACTAACAGTAATAATTAAGCCGAGCATGTGCTCTGATTTTTGTGACACGTGCAGACTTTGGGGAGGAAAGGTTCCTTTCAAGTTTCTGACAGGCATGCATAGAAGCACAATTTGTGACATCACATCCGGTTTGCAAACCAAACGTGATATCAGTTGTAAGTGGATGCGCACAAGTTTCAGTTAGGGAAGGGATATCTTGTGTTGTTAAAGGATTCTGAATATTTCCAATGAGAGAAGATTCATTAACAAGGCAGATGAATTTAAACAGTGGAATTTTTCGTTGTCTTAAAACTGGAGGCGATCTTTGTATTTACCATCATGCAAATGGGGAAATATGAAGGTCTTTGGTTGAGACAGATATAAAAACATGTTTGGCACGCACACATTTAGTCCTTCAGTTTGAGTAGACGCATCACTGTGAGAGCCATTATTTTCCTTCCACATGGAGAGAGCCGACATGTGGCATTTTATGGGAACGCAGAAAAGGTTGTGACAAGCCTTTCAAGAAACATATTATAATAATGCGATATTATGTTTTTAAAATTGAACCACTTACTGCACATTCTTTGCAAGCAACAAAGCTCCATAATATTTCCTCTGTTTTGACAGCATACATATATTTATAGTGTGTGGCCCCTAATACCTGCTGTCAGCCACCTTCCGCCACAGGCATGCAGCACAAAGTGGATTATTCCAATGCACATCATCGTCCTTCATTTCTTTGTGCTCAACATTCCTGTTGCCATCATCTCATGATTGTCTCCAACAAGATTATCGCAGTCACAGCGATCATTATCTCTATGATCATTATGGTTGTCGTCTTTATCAACTGGCAGCTGCGTCACTGACTTTCATCATTGCAACTGTCTTCCTCTTCATTATCATCACCATCATTACCATCGTCGTCACCGGCAGATGATGCACGTCTTTCTTTTATTCCGTTTTGTGAGAGTTTGAGTCTTTAGCTAAGCACACTGCTTTCCTTCCAGGTCTGAGTGTGAGGGAGAATGTCACGCTCGCCGACCCCGAGACCAATGGCTCCACCAACAGCAGTTCTGTCGCTGTCGCCATCCTCGTGCCTTTCTTTGCCCTCATCTTCGCAGGCCTCGGCTTTTATCTCTACAAACAGCGGTATGAAGTCTATTCTGGTCTCCACCACTGTAGCACGGAACCCAGTTTTCTAGCCACGGTTGTTTATAGCTGTTTGAAAAAGTAATACATTTCCATGAGCGTGTAGTTGATGTTGAGTTTTAAAGTTGTCTACCTAAGATCTGAGGTTGGAGAAGTTTTAGCAAACCAGATTTATGTGGATTTTTCTGCAGATGCACCCAAAAGGAATTGCACATCAAGAAAATGGTAGCTAGTACGCTGTGGCCCACTTCCACAGCCTGCTTTGCTGCACTACGATTCCTAACCAGATACAGTAGATTATTTGTGAGAAGCTTCAAAGCATGATGCAACGTTAGTCAACAAGTTACCTCCCAGACCACATTACCCAGCAGCATTTTTAATGAGCGTAATATGCAGTGCAGTCTATGTCCAAACGTGTGTGTGCTGTGTGTGGACAAATGGATTTCATCTTGATTAAAGCTGAGCACACCTGCACAGAGCAGTACGCACACAGAGCCTGTGACATAGATTTCTGCACTCATTATGTTAGTTACCAGTGAACTGGCACACAGCTTCTCTGACTCATCTTTTCAACGGTAACTACTATTCGGCCTCATTTACCTGCTGCAGCCGTCCACACCAAGACAATGGACACACACTGGATTGTAAGGAGGGAGGATAATTAGGATACTGCCTGGCGACTGATATGCAACCTTGCTTTTCTCGCCCGTAGAAAAACGGACAAAGCACAGTACACAGGATGCTCCGTCCACGAGAACAACAACGGGCAGGCCACTTTTGAGAATCCCATGTACAACACGAACACGAAAGCCGCTGAGGGGAAAGTTGTCCGCTTTGACCCCAATCTCAACACCATCTGCACCATGGTTTGATGTAAAACAGGAAGAGAGGTAACTTTGCGTTGTTGTTTAACATGAGCATAATATAGACATTTTTTGTTTTTGCTGTTTCTGATGACATAAACAGAGACACAGAGTTGATCAGAAACATAAAGCACACTTTCAGCAACATGTGATGGCAGTAGCAATTGATCTAAGGAGAATCTCTGTAATTACTGAGAGATGAAATGGAGATCCCTGATTGTCCTGTAGTTTGGTGAAGGGAAGTGTTCGTTACACTCTGTGAGTGTTGGCTTTATGAATGAAAGAGCATCTGACATACAGATAAAATGGAGTATTTTATGCTCTGTAGTATAAGTATAGTGGGGTTACTTAAAAATACCAAATAAAAAAGTTGAAACTTTATTCTTTTTAAGAAAACAGCCCAGATATTTTCTGTGTGTGTTGGCGTCACCTTTATTTTGAAGAGTTATTTTGTCTCATGGAGGTTAGGAGCCTCTCAGCTGTGAGTAGATCAATGTAATCTTTAGTCTATTTTCTGAGCAGCGGGGTGCGTGAGAGGAGATGAGGAAGTAGTGTCAGTGCTGCAGCCTGTTTCAACTTATATGGGCAATTTTTGCCTCTTAATTGGATGGCACCTTCTAAGGACAAAAAATATGGCCAGGAATTTAATTACTGAAGTGCAGTACGATTTTTTGAGTGCCATTGGGAATGCGAGGGCTTTTATTGTTCGAGTGCAGGTTCTCTGACAATAGTATATTTTCTTCACTAGAGATATAGTCTAAATTAGGGTTTATTATCAAGTTGTGTGCAATGAATTTGTGACAGAATTTTTTCTTTTATGTGTCCTCTGGATGTACTGTACCTTTCAGTATAGTGGTCATGTGGTACTGCACTCACGTCATCCATTTATTTAATATGGTAGGTTATTGAAAGTTTTTTTAAAACTGATTTGTTTTTTGTTTTTCCTGGTGATACAGGTATTTTGTTCTGTGTCCCAAACACACCAAAATGAAGTGAATTAACCCCAGCCTTGAGCCTGTATATATCAGGAATCTGAAAGTAGGAGTTCCTTGCTTGACCTTTTCAGGTTTTAACAATAACACTGAGAATGCCTACAGTGCACATTACCTTTCCCGGACGTTTGTTCATGCCTGGATCTCGTTAAATCAAGATATGTCACTGGGCCGTCTGAGGATGGATGAAGCTTGTTTCTTGACAATTTTGGCATGCCTTACTCTAAAGTATCTCAAGACATGTACAACTTCCACATCACCCGTGTTGTTTATGACACGAGCGGTGTTGTTCTTTTGGAAAACTGTAAATAACCTGATCTATACTCCTACTCAGAGACACCTGGGGAATATGCGCTCTTGGCCTATTTCATTGACACACACACAGATATTTCATTGTCTTACTGAACCATCAGCTTCTGGCAACAATGTATAGTCAACATGAAAAAAAATAAAATAAAATTGCACAACTTGAGCACCCAGTATTACTATTAGAATCATCCCAATCCATCCATGTTTTTAAAAATAAATTTGACAACGTCACCACATCTCTACATCATGACAGTGCCTTGAATACTGTATGGGCATATGTTTTCAAGAAAGACAGAACATTTAATGCATTAGTAAATCGTACATCGGTGTAATATCTCTGCACAGTTAGCAGTGCTTCGGCTGAGATTCGGCGTTGGTTTCTGCCAGGAGAGGCGTGTTTGAAGAGCAGCTCATAGTTTCATATCTGTGCATGTTGGCAAAAAGAAATCTAATATAGCAATTGCTGCTATAGTACTTTGTACCACTGATTCCTGTCATTACTGTTCTGTTTTGTACATTTATACAGTTTTGATACTCGATGGCATTCTTTGATGAGATGTCTTGTGTTCTTCAATATGTAATATATTTTGCGAGTTGATATTTGGACAAGAAAAGAAATGCATCTGGTCAAAACAGTAAACGGCAAGTCAGTCTCACATCGGACTAGAGTAGAATGCTTTTAAATGTACTACACAAAATTGTTTTCTCAAATTAAAGTAACCTGTGTATTTGAATATGTACATATCACAAACTTTTGTAAAGAGATATATTTTTCATGCAAGTAAAGCATTTGTAAGTTATTGAATATGTTGTGTAAAATTTCACATGTAAATGTCATGTAAGATCAAGAAATGTTTTGTATTTTTTTCTTTATCAACAATGTATAAATCCTTAATTTATATATAAAATATGAAATGATGAGCCTTATTGTTGTCTTTTCTCTTATTAATAAAGATCGCGATGTTTCGATTTCTGTTTTCAGCAGCTGCAATGTTTGCAAAACAGTTGCAGCAGTGATGTAATATTTTATTGCACTACCTTCTGTTCGCTTCTGCTGCACCTTTACAGATTTTTAAAGAAGTTTCCCCCTCGAGCACAGATATTGTCTCTATCCACGGGACCCTGTAGAACTTCAAAGACTGCAGTGGTGCACCTGGTGCAAGCAGAGCTTTAGTCTCAGTCTCATCTAGTCTCAACATGCTATAAAAATGTGACACGGTGTTACAACGATGACTGAAACCGTATCTGCCTCCCCAAAAAATTGAAGAAAAGCTTGCAAACTTCTGAACTACTACAAACCTGTCTTGTTTCTGATGTGATCCACTGGACTTTCATTTAACCTCCTTCCTCTGTCGCCATCTGTGGTAACAAAAAGCTCAAACGTCCCACAGTAAAGGCATGAATGAGATTTAAATATACTTGAGGAGACAGCCAGGGCCGAGCATTGAATTCAGGTTGTCCATCCGTCCCTCCGGGCCTTTCGTGTGAACGCAATAACTCAAGCACGCTGTTAGGGATTTTCTTCAAACTTTGCACAAATGTTCACTCTGACTTGAGGATGAATTGATTAGATTTTGGAGGTCAAAGGTCAAGGTCATTGCAGCGTCATGTGAATTATGAATGTGAAACAAACTCAGATTGAAGTTACTGATGGTGTCAGTTACTGTGACACGAAACTTTGTGATCCCAGTATCTAAAGAATACATGAAGGGATTTTTGGTAATATGGGACAAACCTATATTTGGTGAATGTGTTAAGTTTTGCTGGTCAAAGGGAACTGTGACCTTACATATTGTTGTGATGTAGCGGTATAGTTTGGGACAATTATGACCCCCACACACATTATTAGCCCTTTAATCCCAAGTTTATTAAAAAACATGCACTTAAAGGTTCAGAAATAATAAGATTTCTACCAATTACACAACCACAAAACCCCCTGCTGTCCTTCTCCATGACCCACCACTGTAGTTACACTTTGTAAGACTCGCGGAGGCATATAAGCGCCAGGTGGTAATGTTTCTAGTTTTAACTGCAACTTTGTGCAATATTCAGAAAAATCAAAGTAATGCTGAGAAACAGGAGAAATCTTTGGTCTCCACTGTTGCACTGCACCAATCAGCCACAACAATAAAACCACTGACAGTGAAGGCCAGCTGGGGGTGGGAGAAGGACAGGGAGCTGTTGCCATAATGGATTTTACTTTGAAGCAATGTTCAGATGGGTTTTATAGGTCAAATAACATCCATGTGAATGCCAGGGTCCAGAATTACTGAGCAGAACATTACACTGTAGTGAGATCAGTGTCATTCACTTCAGCCCTCAGTGGTTTTAATGTTGTGGTTGATTGGTGTAAGCAGCTGCCCGCCACACTTGGCAACCCAAGGAAGTGACAGTATATCACGACATGACATGACTAACATCAGCATAATTGTGGCAATCGAAGTAGAGGAAAAAACTGACAGATCACGGGAGGCTCAATAAAGAAGGTATGAAAGGCCCAACGACGCGCACTTGACTGGCAGGAGCTGGTTTGATTTCCGTCTCAGGTTAAGCATATACTTTAAAGTCTAAGCCTGGGATTTATGTATGGATTACAAATATTTGCCAGAGGGATTTTCCATTGAAGTTGCTCTGAATTTTCATCAAGCACATTTTACCCAAAGGGTGAGGATGCAACACGAGCTGGCGCTGGGTCAAGACGTCAAATAGACTCGGGGCGTTTGTTCAGTTCAGTGTAAAACACTAACGAGCTGTAAATGCAGTTAACCTCGGAGAGCACCGCAGAGATTCAGCGGCGCTCCGGTTCACCTCGAGCACAGCTGCTGTTTGTACCATGTCATCCTGCGAGCGCTCCATTGAGATGTGGTGACCAAGCAGGTTAGCGCAGTAAGCTGATTTCCCTGTCGTGTTCAGGGAGCCATTTGTGCTCCTGTGATGTGGCCGTGTGCCTCCTATAGGAAATCAATTTTCAGAGGTGCATGAGCAAGTACAATGAAGGGAGGTTCCTTGCCACCTCTGATCTTCGGATACCCCCCAGCGCTCCTCCACTTTCATCAGGGTCCTGAATGTGTGCTGTGAAATCACACTGCACAACATGAAAAGCCAGCAATATTGACACGTGCGTTAGATGGAAGTAAACCCTCAGCTTTGTAGATAATGCGAGTTCTCCCCAACATAAAATGACAGGAACTCTTATTGATCTGAACCAACGTTGTTGATGGAATCCTCTAACAAGCCCAGTTTTTCGCTCTTTATCCACATGAATACTGTCTCATGTTTGCAGAGAGAAGCAGAAGCCAGTGAAGATGTTGGTTTTTCCTCCCTCACGCGTGTCGGAGCATAATGAGTCGTGCTTCCAAGGATCTGTCGACGCCAACGTGCTAGGCTGACGATTGACCGGCTCTTCCCTCATTCGCCGCTTCCACTAATGAGCCGTTTTCAAGCACTTCGCTCTCGTCAGCCAGATGTCCTTGAGGTGGCGGACTGGTCATGACACAGATGGGAAGCTTTCGAGGAAAGAAAATCCTGATGAATTATCTGACACTGAAACCTTTTGATTTTTTTTTTTTTCTTTTTTACTATTTAAAGCTAGAAGTGCAAATACATTTTTTATTTTGCAGACTCATGCACAAGTAACAATAATGAAATTCATGTAAATGTTGTGTTTTTGGAAAATAGACTTGGATTTAATATTTCTGTGGAACAGTTCTGGGAGCAAGACCTAGAAGAGTTATATAGTTTAATATACCCTTTTTAATCTCCAAGTGGATGAATAATGCAATTTCCTTCATAACCATTTCAGCCAAATAAATTTTTAACTCGCAGTTAAGTCACATGGGCATGGGGAAATAGCCAACAGTAGATCAAGGAAGTCTGCCCCGTTACGAAATGAAGGATGTTAAACTGAGGTCAACGAGCACCATCATGACAGCAGCTGAGGAGGCAGAAGCATTCCTACAAAACATTTAAATATCAGGCGTCATAAATCATGAGCGAGGTCCATGACATGAGGTTCCAACTGTTTGGGTACATTTCATTACAGTAATGCAAACGTTTACTTGCGCATTTCTTTTTAATCTTTCCCAAAGAGCCTTTAATGAGCAGTTTGACGTTTTGAGGGCATCCTTATTCACTTTCTTTTTGAGCGCAGGATGATAAGATACCAGTCTCACGTCTATTTATTGATGAAAGTCTCCATAACAGGCCAAGAAATACCAAACCCCCTTTATTTTGTACATCTTAAAGCTGTCGCGAGAATTTCACTACACGACATCATGGCCAAAAAGAACATCAGGATATCTACCATAGTTTATAGCCAAATACATCTTTAACTTTGTGTTTTGTCTCACAAGAGAAGAGTGGAGGGAGGTGGAGAGACTAATTACACGTTTTGAAAAATGAACTAAAACTTCTGCGATGGATTGTTTGAATTATATCATCTGATGTGGATTGATAACACAATGCCGCAGTTATTGTCTATATCTTGAAATATTTCTATGTTAGCAATGGACAAAGCTACACTCTAGTCTTAATGCCAAGTTAAGCTAATTAGCTGCTTCCACCATTTTTTTTTGTAATCAACTTTTTTTTTACTACTATTGTTATTTTCATTATTTGTTGTTTTTTTTTCATAGTTTGCAGGTGTTCATCAACTGATAACTGCTCACAATATCGCAGCATATATAAACATATTGGGACATTTATGAACAGATAATATGTAATTGTTGGAGTGACCAAATCAAACACTTTCCTCACTGTAAATAAATCAAATGGTTTGATACGTCAGAAAACAAGCATGAATTATCAGGTATGGGCTCAGGAGGATTCAAAAATGCAGAGGCTCAAAGGGAGGTTCTTAATCAAATCTGTTTTAATTGGGAAATGGGTCGACACCGGGAGATCAAACTAACAAGCCAAGGTACAGTTTAAGGGGACAGCAAAGTCATTAATCGAGGGACAAAACAAGATCAAACACGAGGGACTTGCAAGGAAATAACGCTGGACTGTTCTCTGGAAAAGGACACAGTGTTTAAATACACAAGGGAGAGGTAGACAATTAGATACAGGTGAGACACATTAGGGAGGATAAGCAATCACACACACCTGAGGGACAAGACTTGACAGGACATAGGAATTAAGATACAAACAAAACTTCAAAATAAAACGGGAAACACAGAATGACCCTAAAGGACAAACACTTAACATTAACGGACCCTGACGTATGAATTATGAACATATATCCACATACAGACAGCATATGTATGTATGTATGTATATATATATATATATATGTACAGTATATGAACATACTTACTGTACAAACAATATAGAGTCACAGCTTATAAATGTAATTACAATACAGCCATGGTATTAATAAAAAAAGATGGTGACAGATAAAAGCAAATAAAAGATGCACCTGCCGTTTAAGAAAAGATGATAAATAAAATAATATATAGATAAAAAGTTCCCTGCTTACACCGTTAAAAAAAAAAAAAAGATCCTCAGTGTAGGACACGAAGCATAATTGCTTGATAGAAATTAGACAAATATTACATGAAAGTTATTCAGATTTATGCAGGACTGTCAGTATATATCGGGGAAGGCTCGTGTAAGTGATATTTAAATATGTGCGTGAGCGGCGTGTTAATGAAGGCCACACATGTGAGTCAGGCCGTGCAGATAATGAGAATGGTGTCAATCCGATCTGCTCTCCGCAAGACAGAGAACAAGCCTCTTTTTCTTAAAATATCAGACTCCTCCTTTAACTCACTGAGTCTAGTCGAATTAGATTTGAGCGTCTTTGAGTCGTCGCTGCCTCGCTCGATAAGCTCAACGATTCAGGCCAATGAGATGTCTCGTTTTCACTGTCAGTGACAAAAGAATGGAGCAGTGATAGAGGAGTTAGACTAGCAAACATGTCTTGAATAAGACTGCGAGTGCGAACTCCTATACAGTTGTCCTCTTATTTGGTTGTACACATCAGCCGTGACAACATCGCTCACATGTGCACGTCGGAACCAGAAACAATCACTTCACCTGTCAGCTGCCTGTTGGTGCTGCAGAGACATACTGACAAATCATTTCATTTGTGAGTACATACTGATGATACACATCGTATGATTACAGTTAGAACACAGAGAGGTTGACAACTCAATGCAAAGAAGCCTAATTAGATGATAAAACAGCATATATAAGATTCAAGCTGTAGAAACATATCATATAACATATTAACAATATGGAGAATATTCCACTTTATATTTACAATCGATCTATTCATCCACACTTTCCTGCCTTGAGATTATGTGGAGGGTGAAATCCAAACGCCAACTTTCAGCCGGATCCTTGTCACTGTGATGTACTGTACAAATGCAGTGTGAACACCGAAGCTCCTCTTGACACATGACAACTTTAATCCTATTGCTCACAAGGTGTCTAACTTAATAGCCCCCCTGTCTTTGCCAATTAATAGTGGAAATTTTCTAAATTAGCTTCTAATGCCTTGTGACAAGCCCCTGCAGGAAACAGATCTGTTTGATGAGGAATAAATGACTGCACAAAGCAGAGTTTCTTGAAAAGGAGGAAAAAAAACCCCTCTTTTGACCAGCCAATCACATCCGTCACGTCAGACGTTCCACGCCACCATAAAAATAAAGAAAAAAGTCACGTCTCCCACAAGGCAAATAGTTGAGACATCAAACTGAAGCTGCTAATGCGGTCGGCTGCGTGGAGGATGAGCCTCGCCAAGAACATGAGCAGAGTTTTGAAACGCACACAGCAAATTCTTGAGATTTCATCAGCTCTCGAAGCCTCAATCACAGCAGTCCTAAAGAAAAAACCTCCTACGCTCCCCAAAAAGTCCCCCCAGGAAAACCCAGAGAAAAGAAGCCCCGCAACAGAAGAGAGGAGGCTGCTTGTGATACTCCAACTTGTGACTAATTGGGCTTCATAATTGAAGCAGCATGTGTGATATTTTATTCAGGCGTATGACAACTGCTCAACAGCATTTCTGTTCCGCTTTTGTTCTGTTCGGAATTTTGACTGTAATTTTGTTAATGCAGTAACAAACAGAAAGCAAATGCAACACTGAAAGGCCCCTTAAGTGTTGCGCCAAGAAGGACTTTGAAAATATCACCTTTTGCATAAAACATGGAGGGGGAACGAGGCTTTAATGTGCTGTGAAGTGCTACATTTGTACAGTTCTGTTATTCTTTTTTTTTTTTTTTTTACTCAGAAACCAAAAACATAGAAAACCACAATAAAGCGCTCAGATTTATTCAAATGCTCCTTCCTGATAATACAGACCAGTAAATCCCCCTCCTGTATGAATGAAAACAATGTCTTGCTGTCTTCAAAATGATACACTCTTTACTGTGCGAGGTGACACACGTTTTGCACCCGTCGGACATCATTTTGAGAGAGTAAAACAGGACTTTATCATCTCATTATCAGACTTTGTTGTGAATCAAAGGGGGCTGACATCCTGATTTGTTATCCTGCATGCTCTGAAGGAAGTGCACCTCATTTCAAGCATGGAAACCGGAGGGGAGGCTGGCCACGGCGCTATCTAAGCACATGATTAAGCACATTTGTCTCGCGAGGAAGAATCACATGGTGTTCTGCTGGTGTTAATGTGCCTCGGTGCCGCCCGCAGCACCTTCTTGAAGAGGGCGGCTTAACTTGCAGGGATTTGTGTCAGCCAAGTGGCACATCTAAGCACGGCTTTATTTATTTGCACATTTAGTGAGATTGTTGTTTCTTTCTTTAGCTGCGTGGAGTCTCTTGACGACTAACAATGAGACACACTGTGCCTCAGTAGGAAGTGAGGCACATCAACATGGCGTGTGAATACCCATTAAGGGGTGCTGAGCAATTTCAAAGTGGAGGGTCATTGGATGAGTGTGTTTTGTTTTTCTTTTTGGACTCCGGGGTCAAAAACGCAACGACACAGAGACACAGCTGCATTCTGGGTTTCACGTTCAAGTTGCAGTCTTTTATCCCACTGTAGGGATCCAACTTACTGGCTGCTTATTATGTGCCTGTGTTCAACGTAACGCATGAAGTGCGGAGTCTGGAGGCCGCTACCTTCTCTTCACATGCCTGAGAACGTTTGATGGACTGCAGTGTGCCACCGCTTCTCTTTGGCTCTTTGCTAAATTCAGTTGAATTACATCTTTGGACCTGAGCAGCATTGCCAAACACGTTATCTCCATCCAGTCTGATTTAAAGGAGATTGCCATCTGTTGACATTGGGCTCCTCTTGGCTTATATTTGTCTCCCGCTGCTCCAGACTTCAGCTGCATGCCAAAATGATCAGAGCTCACTGGTTTATAAAGGAAAGGAGGATTTGTTTGGTTGCAATAACCAGCTTCAACATTGGCAGGCGTTCCTGAGCTTTGTGCCACAGATCCGCACAACTGGAGCCGTATAATGAAGGTTGCTTGGAGATGATGTCAATGTCCAGCTGCAGCTGCTGCTTAAAGCCCCTCACTGCACAGAGAAAACACCGTAAAGTGAAATCCAGTTGTGGCGCATGCGCACAAAGAATGCAGAACACGTGATTACATGTTAAATACCACCATATATGAGGATTGGATTAGACAAAAGTATTTATGTGCTGAAATGTGTCTGTGTTTCTGTCCTTTGCCATTACTAACAGGAGGAGTCCTTATAGAGGGTGTGTATGGCATATCCAAGGATTGAAGATCTGCAGCTTCTCTTTTGCACGCAGCTGATAAAAACGAGCAGAAGTAGTTTGCAGTAGTGTAAGCCAGTGTTATCTTCTGTCTGTCTGTCCTGCCTTGATGACCCTTGGTCCCTTTAGCCCAGTCAAATGATGACGCACACTGACCGTAACTGGTTATTAAGAACAGTTTCGTTTTTACAAACGTGGAAAATGTGAAGCGCTTTCAAGAGGATTTGAAGGTGCATTGAAAAGACATAAAGTACAGTATGTAAAAGAATTCTTCTCAGGGAGTCATAATCATAAAATCCTGTAAATGTTGGGTCAGAAGGACAACAGAAAGGATGGTTGTGGTTTTTCCCTTGAAATGCTAAAGGCTTCGTTAATGTTGGTGTGTTCATGTCCCCTTCAACATGTCAGTCCTGCTCCAGTTTACAGTGGATATTTGTGGTTTCAATACAATTATTCCTAATTAGACTGACTATTACTTGAATATTGTTCATTTTTTCAAAACGTAAAAGTGCTGACCAAGTTTATTTGTCAGCTATAAAAAAAGCTAAAATGTAAATACTGAACAGATCATATGATTTGATTCTCACTCGCTGTTGAATATCCCTGGTAGCCCAAATATATTTTACGCTTCTCAGTCAGTCTAATTATATGACTTTTCATATAATCAGTAGGGTTTAAGGCTCTTAAAACTGGATTTCTAATATAGGTTCTAAAGCAGATAAGAGTGTTCGTCCTCTCTGCTGTCTAACACACAAGAGCAGACTTTATGGTGCGTTCAAGTTCCCTTCATAAACTCAGAAATTTAATATCCTTCTTAAGTTGCCAGGGAGGATTAAGGGCTGTCATTGTAGTTGCAGCTGCAGCTGAGACTTAAAGGAACACTTTTTGAAATTTTATGTTGAACAAAAAAAGGATGTACAGTAGTGTTCAAAAAAATAGCAGTGTCTGCCGTTGACTTTACAAACTCAAAACTATTTTGTACAAACTTTTTTGTTTCTAGGATTTAGCAATCCTGTGAATCACTAAACTAATATTTAGTTGTATGACCACAGTTTTTTATAACTGCTTCACATCTGTGTGGCATGGAGTCAACCAACTTGTGGCACCTTTCAGCTGTTATTCCACTCCAAGATTCTTTAACAACATTCCACAATTCATTTACATTTCTTGGTTTTGCTTCAAAAACAGCATTTTTGATGTCACCCCACAAGTTCTCGATTGGATTAAGGTCCGGGGATTGGGCTGGCCACTCCATAACATTAATTTTGTTGCTTTGGAACCAAGATTTTGCTCGTTTACTAGTGTGTTTGGGGTCATTGTCTAGTTGAAACACCCATTTCAAGGGCATGTCCTCTTCAGCATAAGGCAACATGACCTCTTCAAGTATTTTGACATATGCAAACTGATCCATGATCCCTGGTATGCGATAAATAGGCCCAACACCATAGTAGGAGAAACATGCCCATATCATGATGCTTGCACCACCATGCTTCACTGTCTTCACTGTGTACTGTGGCTTGAATTCAGAGTTTGGAGGTCGTCTCACAAACTGTCTGCAGCCCTTGGACCCAAAAAGAACAACTTTACTCTCATCAGTCCACAAAATGTTCCTCCATTTCTCTTTAGGCCAGTTGATGTGTTCTTTGGCAAATTGTAACCTCTTCTGCACATGCCTTTTTTTTAACAGAGGGACTTTGCGGGGGATTCTTGTAAATAGATTAGCTTCACACAGACGTCTTCTAACTGTCACAGTACTTACAGGTAACTCCAGACTGTCTTTGATCATCCTGGAGCTGATCATTGGCTGAGCCTTTGCCATTCTGGTTATTCTTCGATCCATTTTGATGGTTGTCTTCCGTTTTCTGCCACGTGTCTCTGGTTTTGCTCTCCATTTTAAGGCATTGGAGATGATTTTAGCTGAACAGCCTATAATTTTTTGCACCTCTTTATAAGTTTTTCCCCTCTCCAATCAACTTTTTAATCAAAGTACGCTGTTCTTCTGAACAATGTCTTGAATGACCCATTTTCCTCAGGCTTTCAAAGAGAAATGCATGTTCAACAAGTGCTGGCTTCATCCTTAAATAGGGGTCACCTGATTCACACCTGTTTTTTCACAAAATTGATGACCTCACTGATTGAATGCCACACTGCTATTTTTTTGAACACACCCCTTTCAACTAATTGCCCAATTGCACAGCCTTAAGAGCGTGCATATCATGAATGCTGGGTCTAGTTGGTTTTCTGAGAATCTACTGCACCTACTGGTAACTTGTTTGCCATGTAGCAATAAAAAATATACTAATAACAGTGATTAATCTGGTTAGTCACATTGGACTGCTATTATTTTGAACACTACTGTATGTCCTTAAAGGACTTGAAGAATAAAAATAATAATAAGATAAAAAAGTAAGTCTGACATACTTCACTGTAAAGTCTCAGTGTGTACGCACTGGAGTCTTCAAGTGTCCACGTCATACAGGACTGGTTTATAAACCATTTATGATGTCACAAATGCTGCTCTTACAGCGTCTTAAATGTGTCGGACTCATCCTGCGCAGTGAAAATCCAACATTCACCTGGAGAAGCAACGACGAGAAGGCATTTCTGACCGGAGGGGATCGCCAGCTGCCAAGCATTTGAAAGTAAAACATACTTTATGCAGTGCGTTTCTTGCACGATTTGCGATTAATAGAGCAAGTCAAATGTTGCATTCGCCCTCAGCTAATTGTAACCAGGCCGTCTGTGCCATCACATTGAGAGATTCTGACATCTGACCACGGGACAGAGGCAGCAGTGGCTCCTGTGGTCGGAGCCACACCAGCAGTGAAATGCCACTGTCACTTATTGTCCTGTGTGTTTCATGGCTCCTGTGAAATCCGTTTTGTCTGTTTGAATACAGTCTGTCAGGGAAGGAAAAAAGGCCCTGTCTCAACCCTTCTCGGCCCAACTTTTGACGGGGAGTATCTGACAGCAAACGGCTGCACGGCTCCTTCACAGATGAGATACCCATCAGTCCTCGCCCTGATGTCTTTGTTTCACAATGGCTTCATTTTCTTTACACCAGCTCCGTCGCGTTGCCTTCGTTATCGGCCAGGCTGGAGTTGAAACTGCGCACGGTGATCGCAGGTGAGCGAACGCTTAATATAATGCTGATTTATTTGTTCACTGAGGCAGATGAATATTGAGTTTCACGACTATAATTACACAGCAGATGACAGTTCAAATGGGTTTATGAGTGGAACAAACACGGAGCTTCTTTATAAGCTTTTCCTCTCTGTTGTTCCCTCTGTTAATGATTTCCTATAGCAGTTTTTACTTTACTGTAATTATTGCAAGGCTCACATACAGTGCGCAGCTTAAAGCACACGTGTGCTCTCTGGTAGCTTTGTAAAGGATACATATTCATGCACACAGATGTTTAACACAGTAAATCTACCAGATCTGAGGGAAATAAGTCTTTTTGTGCTGAAATCTCTGATTTCAACTGTGAAAAATGGAAGCGTTGAAGTGTTTTGCCTATTTTATAATTGTGTGTAAAAAAAAAAAAAAAAAAAAAAAAAAAAAAAAAAACGAAACTAAATTTGACTGTTTTTAAAGTGAAACCCGTCGCAGGTGAGTTAGGAAGCAGATTGCCTAAAGCCAGCAGCATTTTTCGTTTGATGACAAACGACTACAACTAATTGGACGATGGTGTTTTTCTTCCATACAACCTCACGCGCGTCTCAGCGGCTCACCATCACCGACAAACACAGGAGTCTTCTCTCTACAGGACGGGGTTAACGGCTGCATCTGTCAGCTGGAGCTCTAATGACCTGGAGTGATATCTGCTGGGTTAGCGAGTTGTGATGGGGCATATTAAGCTCTGTGAGCTGTCACAGCTTTAGGAACGTGCCAGTTTATCTGCTCAATGAGCTCGTGTGGACGTGGTCGATTGGTATTGTTGTATCTACAAATAAGGTGCCATTCGGCTTTACCATTGGCCAATAATAATAATAATCTGTTGTGTCTCATTAATTTTGCCATGGCTATATACTGATGCTGTCCTACATGTGGCTGCAGCTTCAAAGACCCCCTGAGATGAGAATCATGTTTTTGACCCCGTTAACAGTTTGACCTTGTTAATCAGAATCTGTTTAAAAGCCAAGTGTGCAAGCAGGAGACTTAACACTGTATTTGCTCCACAAATGTAGAAAACTGAGGCGAGAAATAAGACAGGATAGTAAATACAAAATAGAAAATGATTTATTAATGAAAAGTAAGAGTTTTTGAGGTGCTGTGTATAAAAGGGAGAATGCGTCTATGGACACGTCAGTGATGATGGTGTCGGTGGAGGAAATGCTACCGAAAGGAGGTCAAGCAGCAGTGAAGGTGGGATCCGGTCTCCAGTCTCCACACCTCTGTCCATATTTCCGATATCACAACACACAGAATGAGCGAAATGAGCAGTCAGCTTCATGGCTGAGGATTTCTGCCTCTGACCTGCAATCCACCAATGAATTCTCACAGCCCGGGTCCTGTCTTTCTTTCCTTGACCCAAAGGGTTTGGGTATTTGCTATCTGCCATGTTGTTACTTTAAATATCGGCAAAAGCCCAGAATTTGCACATCAGTGCAAAAGAAAGGCCATAGCAAAGTCAGAAAATAGCCTTTGCGAAGGGAGTTTGACTCAAACCAGAAGTTATTAACTTGTAAGCCTGGGTTGGTACCAGTTGATCAGATTTAGCTTAATAACTTCACTACAGTTCTTGAACCTTGAAAGAATCAACATGAGACTCTTCCCTCATCATGAGCACATTTTCTAACACATTTTACCCATAAATAGTACATCATCTGCACTGGATACGTGCTTGGCCCTCGCCACCACACAGCTCCCTACTTCAACAGTTTAAAACTGGACCTTTGATCCTCAAGGGGTTGTTTTAAAAAACAAACTGAGGCGACAGATGGAAATAACTCTATTAGCCATTATCCTTCGTCAGTGATAATCAGTTATGTTCCAGGTTAAGGATGACACAAGTTTCAAGGAGATTATTCATAATGTAGTAATACAGAGCTAATTGTAGACGGTAATGTGAACTGTGACTCTAACGAGGATCAATTCCCCCACAGTTTTGTGCTTTCTGCTGCATCCGTGTTACCAGATTAAATCATGGATAGACATTGTTTATTCACTTAATTGTGTCTATTGAGTCAGACTGAGTGCAGCTGTGCCTTTTGTATTGGCCTCATTGCTTAACCTGATAACGCAAATGATTGAGAAAACCAGTGCAGTCAGCCCATCACAGTGAGTCAAACGTTGTTGTTGTTGTTGTCATTGTTGCGTGGATTGATTTTGGGAGTAATCTTCTTGAGAATATCTGTGAGAGCAGCAGGAGAGCGGCAGTTGTTGTGTCGTCAAAGCCGTTTCGGAATATTCCCATCAGCCCTGCATCCCGCTGAATTTCATTGGCGGCTACAGGAGGGTTATAAATGAGAAATGAAGACGTGTCTATTGACCAGGACCCGCAGACCCGTGCCAGGCTTCTCCGGGGCCCCAACATAAAGCGCCATTTCAATTCCCCAAACCTTTCCTTCTGCGGCCTGAACTCCGGGGCAGTCGTAATTCACAGCTGCACACACTGAAGGGAGAGAACTCGCATGACGGCCACATCTCTCCTCCTGCACTGGCACTAGAACACTGCTCTCAGAGAGCCGGTGTCCCAAAAGCCCAAAAGAGCACGGATCAATCTGACAAAACCGCATCCAGACGGAGAACAGACACTCGGCCTGTCCGTCTGTCTTCCCTCTGTTTCCTCATTCCTTCCTATCATCTCGCCTGTGTATCTGCTCTCCCGCTTCTCCTGTCTTTGTTCCAACTTTCCTTCCATCCTTTCATCCCTTTCTTTCTTCCCTGTCTTCCCATGCTGCGTGAGCCGGTCTAGACACAGCTCTGTGCTCTGCACACACTCTGCTCCGTGTGGCCTCGGCCCCGCCATTGTTTGGACAATCAGAACAGAGTTAAATGCAGCTTCACACTGGGCTCTGCACTGATTGTTGTGTCAACACAGGCTGGATTTCAGCTGCCTACTCCAATGTGACTTTGTTTGCTGCGCCGTGCATTCGGATCCAAGAGAGATCTCATGAATAGGTGAGAGCGAGCTGGTCGGATTTGAGCAGTAAATCCAGCCCGTGTTGACTGACACACCATTCAACAGCGAGCAGAGTGCGAATGTGTATTTTTAAACAGTTAAGCTCTTTTCTCTCCCAGCAAACCTGCGCGCCACGCTCTTCATTTTTATTCCTCAGTTCTAAATGATCCTCCAAGCATTCTGCCGGAACAGGAAGAACAGAATTTCCCTTTGTTTCAGCAGCACTTGGAAAGAAACGAAAGCGCCACATCGTGTCACATGTGAGAGATGGTGTGTTACAATCGAGAGACAGCTGCAGAGCTCTGGGGATGATTTGGTGCTGCTGGTTGGACGGCGAGGCGGCAGCCAGTGGATGGGTGAGAGTCACAAACCAAATCACTGCAATCGGTAGAAGAAGCATAGGAGACTAGTGCCCCCCAGTGTTGGTTTCAATGGGAGGCGTGATTGCTTGCGTGTGCTGCTGTAAGATGATTGCATTGAATCTCATCCATGTTTCAAGTTCTTTTTTTTTTTTCTTCTTTTCTGACATGAAACCCTCCCTTTTATCGCTGCTATACTTCCCTCTGAAAATCGTCAGTATGCGATGCCTCGTCATCTCTCCGGTGACACACATGAGCCAAGATCCCTGTTGGCTGCTCGTCCGTAACGTGAGAAAAGCCTGGAAGGCCATCTAGAGGTTAACTATCTAATTATACATATCACAATGAAACATCAGGGTTTAATGTGCTCACGGGCAAGAAGGGGAAATTCAAATTTATTTAAGGTGTTGTTTGTTTGTTTTTTCCTACTCCGGTGCCGACTCTGATCCCTTTGTGCAGGTTGAATTGATGACGTTCATCACTCAGTCGTCTCTCTCTCTCTCTCTCTCGCTCTCTCTCTCCCTGTGCTGGATACTTTCCACTGGCAGGCTGCTATCAATGTGTAACCAAGGTGAGTCACGGAGGTCAGGCGACCCGCAGGGCCCAGCAGGGCTCCACTGTGCCACATTCCCAAGCGGCGCAGGACGAGACATCCTGGTGTTGTTGGTGATATGTCATTACAGGCAACTGGAGTTGTCAGAATGTGTGAAAGAACCATCGTGAACTTGTTCTCAAAGCCTGCGAAGATCAGCGTTGGTAAAAGATACAGGTAAAGAAGGGAAGACGTGCCGGCCTGGGCGGGTTAATGACATTTGAAGAACTCCATCTGAATTTCTCACTGAGCCTAATGAGGGATACATCCTGTCTCCGTGAAGCTAAAGTCCTGTTGCTGTGGGAACCAGCTGATAGCAGGTAGACTTTGCCCCGACGGAGGGAAGTGAAACTGCAGGAAGAGCAGCAGAGCAGATTCCTGGCCAGCACAGCAGAGGTAAGACTCACCGCAATGTATTTCAGTTGTAGCTGTAATTGATTTATGTGTACAAACTGAGGTCAAGCAGCAACAGATCTCTCGCTGAGGGGAAAAACACGAGGGGGCACTTAAAAAAGAGCTTCTTTCATCTTATCTGACGGGATGTTTCAGTCTTTTTGACTAAGCGGTGTCAGTCAAATATATATATATATATATATATATATATATGTATTATACAGATGCTTTAAAGTATATTTGAATTCACTTTGATGATCACAGGTTTGGGCTCAGGGAGTTAAAGAAGCTGAAGTAGAGTTTATAGAGTAGAGTTTATTTCAGAGCGTGGCTTTACGTGTCAGACGAACTATTGCTGATGAGTTCAGAAGTCAGCTGTAATTACTGATTAATTGTTATGTAAGGGACAGATTTACATGCAGAGCTGATGGAAACACTGTTGTGTCACACTTCCTAATTGACAGTCAGTGTACTTATTGCTCTCCAGCAGGTTTTATACCTCACAGCAGTGATCATTGTGCGGCCGTCATTGCTGTGTTTCTTTCGTGTTTACCTCCTCCTCGGAGGGGAATTTGACACTCTCCGCTCTGAGTTGACTGTCCGTCCAGCTTGATGACAGCTCCTTCAGAGATCAATTAGGCGCAACCTCATACAGCTCAATTAAACAGGGGCTTAAGGCCATAATTAGGAATGTAAGTATTGGATGGCACTCGGCGTTTGTGCGCTGCGTCGCTTTGTAATTACCCATTTATTTTTTTCCACGCTGACATTGCCCCGTTTGCCAGTGCTACGTGACTGATGAAAGCGCTGATGCTATGCAAAAGAATGCTTTAGTGTCTCTGTCGTGACCTTAACGTGACCCGTGACGCTGACATTTCTCCTCTCCTCTCTCCAGTTTTGAGAGGACCCTCCAGCTTTTGGTGGAATGGACCAAAATAAGGGCAACCCCTACGCTGATTATAGAGCTAACCCTCCTCCGTACAACCCTCAGGACTACAGAAACAGTCCTTTCACAGGGCAGAGCTATCACGTCAGTCTAACCCTCCTCATGATTCTGGGTTTTTTGCTGAAAAGAGCTGCTGCTTGACCTCTCTGTGTCGTTGGTGCGGCTGATCCAGGTTGGGACTGGGAACGTTGTCGTGGTCTCCCCTCCTGTCCCCTATGAAAATGTGTGTGATCTCGGTGATGCAGCAGCTGGAGGTGAACAACAGTGCGGCCAACCTCCGCCCGACTACTCTGACGGCTTCCAGCACAGCGGCTTCAGTGACGCTGCCGTACGCAGAGGTGAGGGTGGGAAGGACAGACTGGATGCGTAGTGAGAGAAACTGTTTTTGTGTGGATGAGTAAAGGAAAGCAATATATAGTTCCTCATTTGTTTTGCGGTGCTGCGTCTTGATATTGACTTGAGATTGAAAGCTGAACTCTGCTGCACCCTGCCTAAGCAATTCACCTCCCACGCAGCCACGAATCGTTTCAAAATGAGCGGATGAAAGGTGGGTTTGATGGCGGCGGAACCATTTCAAAATGCTGTGCAGCATAAACAATCCCGCCTACTTGCCTGCCTCCTACATTTCACTTTGCTGTGGTTGTCTGTTATTTTACGGTCTGTAACTGTCGCGATAACTCTGAACAGGTTTCATAAGGAAAGTCTACTTGATCTTGATGGTTCAGCTGCTGGTGACTGTTGGATTCATCTGCACTTTCATTTACTGGTGAGGCCCCATTTCATGTGGGGATTCCCTCCAAAATGGGCTGCATGTAGCTAAATGTACATAAAAGAGCACTAAAACATCAGAAGAAGATGGCATCATGGCTGTCACCTCAAAAATATTGAACACACAACGCAACACTGCTCAAATCCCAAGTGTGTGAGGTTTTTTTTTGCCATGTAACTTATTTATGGACGGTAGCTTGAAAGCTTAATATGTTCTGTATAATGGATGTGTTAGAACGCCGCTACAGTAATTTCTTTTCATAAATTGTTTTTGGCTCAACACAATGCCCCATTCTCTGTTAATATTTAATAAAAATCCCTCCACTACCAAATAGATGGAGCTTCTATTAAGCACTGCCCTCTCCCTCTCTCCCTCTCTCCCTTTTTCTTATCGAACAACAGGGACACGCTCAGGTTCTGGGTATGGGATCACTCCTGGTTCACCTACTGCATGATGTAAGCAATGTAAAACATCCACCACACTGTTCTGCTTTTTGTCGGAGCGCCTCCGCAGCTCTCGGTGGCGATTGTCCGGATGAAAATCTCTTTTGTAAATCTATAGAAGTAAATCACAGCGCACTCTCTTTAAGTTCATATTTTAAATAGACTCTTCTCTGGTTTTCTGTTTATACTTTATTCGCTATTTACGACCCACTCTATATTCTCTTTGAAACAGGGCGATAGTGCTGGTGCTCATCCTGATCATGTCCTGCTGCGACAGCCTCCGTCGTCAAGTCCCCCTCAACTTCATCGCCTTGGGCGTGTTTGTGAGTGCAAGCAGTGCCAGCCAGGCTTGAAATTGATCCGCTTCCGCGCCTGCTTTGTTTCACACTTTTCTTACATGTGTTTCCCTTCCGTTTCTGTGTGTTTCAGACGGCCGCAGAGGGCCTGATGCTCGGGTCTTTGACAGTGTGAGTGCCTGTTTCCCAGAGTCTCCACCTGATGCTGACTCATTTCCACAGTAACGGCCCTATTTGATCCACCCGATAGCCTGTCGAAGGCCAGCAGTGATGTCATCAAACCTGATAAGATTAAGATTACTTAATCCCGGAAAGGGCTTTTTGTTTTTCGGCCTAAGATGGATCGGAAGCCATTTCTTTTCTGTATCAGTACACATGTAAACACATGATTTTTGAGAGAAGTTTTTGTTTTTGGCAGCACATCAGTGGCCTCAGTTCAAAGTGTCATTAACACGTTCAAATTTTCGTAGTTATAATGCCTTGCCACAATGGAAGCTGTGACTCTCACTGATTTGAAATCTAAATATAAGCCGTACATAATGCAGCGTGCGTCCGCTCCGGTTGAGACGCATAATGCAGACTTTGAAATGAAAAAACAATTACCACAGTTCTTGTGAGAAAGCGATGTTTTCCTTTGGGGAATGAACGCAACCCAGCCGCTCGTGTATGCACCCTACCTGCTGACTAGTTGGACACTGACTGCCCTGCGGGGTGTCCTCCCCACTGCCGCTTATCTGGTTGCTTTTTCCAATCCGCAGTTACTTCGATGCCGACGCAGTTCTGTGGGCTGTGGGGGCAACGGCGCTGGTCTCCTTTGCTTTGAGTCTCTTCGCTATGCAGTCAAAGGTGAGATTTGTCACACACTCTGAACTCAGTTTGCAACGCAGCCAAAAGTGACATTTCATAAACCGTGTCTGCTCTGTCCACACGCTGCGAGACGGGTTTCCTGCGCACCCAGAGGACAAGTGTTAGGCTCAGCTGTTACCAGAGTTTCCTCATACGCAGTTTGCTGTACGCAGCCACTGGTATAAAAGTGACGAGTTTGCTGTCCAGGCAAAACTATGATTACTGCTGGGATCAGTGTATTTGTCAATCAAGTTAATTCCTCGCGTCCAGTTAAACCTGTTGGCTTATACTCATGCCGAAAATCTTAAGTTAAGAAATCACCTGAAGCCTTTCTTCCTTTTATTTGTCCCTCTCCTTTCACCTTGAGCTTTCCAATAGAGCAAACACACTCTGAGATTAATATCTGAAAGGTCGCCGGCGCACACTGGGGTGACATGATGCTCATCCTGCGCCATGAAGTACTTTAAAAGTGTTATTATTACCCAGCGATGTCACTTTATATAAAATAGCTTATGCTTGTGTAAATGACATCTAAAAGTTATTATTATGTGCACGAGTGAGGAGACCTTTTGAGGATCGCGCCATTGCTGGTTTGGCATTCAGCCTCCATCAAAGGCTAATATTCGGAAGAAAAGTAATCATACAGCCAGTGGGGCGAAAAATTAGACGTGAAGTGAACTAGATGTAGGCCAAACACAAATTGCATTCAAAGGCCTTCTTAATCGCTTCTAAATGCAGTTTGGCTCTTCACACATTTTGCCACTCCTTGCATCTGAAAGGAGCCTGCAGACGTTTATTTCTCCTGCTCGGAGCGATTAAAAGCAGGCGAGCAGGTGTCTAATGATGATACTGAGGAAGTCTTTTCTTAAATGCCCTTTGCCCATTAATCTGCAGAAAAGCTGGTATACGTTTGTTTGGAAGGAGCCGACACACAGAGCAAGATACTGTGATAAATGGCCGCTTATGTTCATGACTCCACGTCCAGGACCTCCTCTTGCTCTGCAGCTTCATGTTGAGCATGTTGTCTTTGTCAGTGTGATATAAATGTCATGCAGACAGCCTTGGACATTAGTGTCTCTCCTGTCGCATCAGACATCTTTTCTGTCTGTCTAAAAAGGGCACACCGGAGGGCCACCCACCCGCAGCCTTGTGCCTGCATCACAGCTCGGTGATTAATTATCCACCATCATTATATGCGGAATAATTAGGATTTTCTTGTTTCGAACGGCAATGTGTTTTTATCATTCAGTCATCTGCAGCGCGTCACAGCACAGCTGCAATGCAGATGACCTTGAGCGCCCCAGCTCTCATGCCAGCGATGAATGTTAAAAAAAGAAGAGATGTTCCAGCTACAGTTTTCTGCTTAAGAGGCTCGTCACATTCAGTGTCTCTGTCTCTCCCTGGTCCCCCTCCCCTTCTTTTCTCCGTCAACAGTGGGACTTCACTGCAGCAAGCGGGGCCCTGTGGGTGTTAATGTGGAGCCTCTTATCATTTGCATTGCTTTGTGCAATCCTGCGATCACGGGTAGGTCAAGGAGTCGCTGCGTTTATTCCCGAGAACGTGTTTGAAATGAACTGCAGCGGCGTGCAGGCGGCACATGCAGCCTCACAGCTTTCATCCACAGGATGTACGGGCGCTGACCTGTGTGCCGAGCAGACTGTAAAGAGGAGAGCGTGCGCTCTCAACTCTCTCAGGCGTCGCACTGATCTCAAGCTGATGCATTTAAATACACACTGGCGTTTAGTGTGACGGCTGTTAGGGTTGTAGCCTCAAGCAGGAATTTTACAGAAAGAAGAAACACTGCTGTCTTTAGAGCATATTGCGTGCAGCCGTTTCAACCTTTACCATCATATTTACGAGGAGGCGCAGCTGGAATGGAGAGAGATGTAACTTTTTAAGCTGTTAATGAAAAGAGAAGCTGAATTATTGTCTGCAGGATACAAGTCATTCATTTAAGTTGAAATAGTAAAATTATTTTTTTAGCTACATTTTACCTCCATTTATGGAAGAAATAATAAGTTGAGTAATTTGTGACGCTGCTTACATTTGCTGATTTTGTGTATCTGCTCCCTTTAACAGTATCTTCACATTCTCTATGCCTGCCTGGGGACCTTGATATTTTCTTTAGTAAGTACACTCAAACTTAAATGACAGAATATGTTTTTTTCTGCAATGCACGTTCCAACACAATGAAATTGACCTTTCAAAGCAGGAGATATATCATTACAGAAGCCTTAATGTCAAGATCAGTGGAGCAAAGCAACCTCCCTCCAGAGCATGTCATGGTAGTTAGTGTAAAAAGAGGGACTCCTGATCTCCCTGTGCCCTTAGATTTCAATTATGCATTACTTACCAGCAGTGGGCTTCATTTTCACAGCCACCTCTCTGTGTGCGTTTGGCATTAAGAGCAAATGTTGTGGACAACCCCATCAGCTGGTGGAACAAACTGCGACTGCACACAGAGCTGAGCAGGCTGTCAGCAGCAAGTCACAACTTATTTCCAGCTGCATGACTTTTTTTTTTTTGTTAGACTCCCTCTCTCAAAGATAAGGAATGCTGCCCCTGTTTTCTTTCACACTGGCTCGCTGCTGCTTCACACGTCAGGGCTGAAGCGTCTCTCTCTGTCCCTCTCCGCAGTATTTGGTGTTTGACACGCAGCTTATCCTGGGGGGGAAACACAGGAAGTACCAAATGTCTCCCGAGGAGTACGTGTTTGCTGCGCTCAACCTCTACTTGGACGTAGTCACCATATTCCTCTTCCTGCTGCAGCTCATTGGGCTGAGCCGCTGACACTGAAACTCTCCCACCACGTAACACTGAGCCCTTTAGTGCAGCTGGGATTCATGAGCCACTGTTTAATCCAACAGGTGTTCTTAACTTAAATAATTCACATGAGTGAGTTTGGGATAGTTTTGTTATACTGTCATACACAAGGGCTGATGATTATTTACTGGTATGTATTTCTACAAAAATGTCCCAATTTTGATGTTATATATTTGATTCTTTTATTACAGTGCCTGAGCTACAACCTGATATTTTCAGTCCTCTCTGGAAGCTGAAACTTATATAAATGGTCTCCATAATTAAGACACTTAACAAGTAATTTAAAATAATATTCTCATATGTGGAAGTCTTACTGGTTAGATAAAATAGTAACACTACAATCAGTAAGTGTACATTAATTAACACTGGCTAATGCAGCAATAAGCATTTAATAGCAGATAGTAAGAGATTGGTTGGCACATCAATTTCCAGTCTAATTCCTACATTATTCAATAATTTAAACCTAGACTATGGTGTCATTCAAGGGACATGTTTTCAACTTTACAATAAGGGTCACAAAAAGCATCATATGGTTAACTCAGGTTAATAAATGATTTATTGCAGTTAAGTCATGCTTATTCAGTGCTGTTGCATTAATGTCACTGAAGGAATACATTTTCAATTTTACAAAAAAGCTCATAAACAGTATTAATAAATGAGTTCAAATGAAAAAAATGCTTTAACAGGGTTAATAAGTGGTTTTGTCTAAATGCTTCTCATTCTATTATATAAGTGTTAGTAAATGGATATTACTACGTTAACTAATGTTTATAGTATGATTAGAAACTACTGAAAATGTATGAATTTGTCAGCCTCGGCACTCCTGTGAACCCAGCGATTTCTTTCTCTTCACAATATGATGTATGCTCAGAATGTAGTGATACCAACGACCAATAAAAACACAAATTAAAACTCAACACATACGTTTATTGGCATCGCACAACAACCATTTCTTTTCATATAAAGAGGGAATGTATCAAGTATAGACTATGAAAGTGCAAATAGCATTTCAAGGATTAGTTACCTTACAATAGAAAATCTCAACAAGTTAAAAAATGTCACATGCCATTTTAAAATAAACCACCTGGACATTTGAAGTGAAGTTAAAATTCCATTTAGATTTACCGTTGCCAAGTTTCATGCACAGCATTCTGTCACACACAAATGGCAACATGTTGTCTGTCTTGGGTTATCCGGGTCCACTAAACATACTGGCACTAAGGTTTCACAACTTAAAGACTTTTTTTTTTTTCCAGAGTAATCACTATTTTTGGGTTGAATGTGGCTATATACTGTATGTCTGCTCGAAGCAAATGGTGATTTACTTCAGACATCGGTTTACATGAAAAGATGATTATTCCTTCAAGGTAAAACACAGATCAATGTGTTTCCTTACATATTGGTTACTCGCAATGCATTTTCTAATGGATGACATTTATATTAAATAAATACCAAGTTTCTATTGCAACTGTCCTCCATTTTAGTGTCGTTAGGTAAGAGGCGTGATACACATACAGTAGGTCCACTCATTCCAAAGTCAATACAGTGATTTTAGTTTTTAAACCACAAAACCATTTTAAAATTAAAGGAAATAAAGCCCTTCTGCACAGAGAAAAAACAAAATAAAACCTTGTTTCAACATATCTGAGATCAAGAATTGATCATGGAATTAACTGTTGCCCCTTATACCAAACAATATAAGAATACTGCTACCCACTGACATTAAAAGAGCCAACCTAAAGCCTTTTGCTACCAACACTTTGATGGGAAAGATACTGTTCTCATGTTTGCACACTATAAACTTGAGAGAAAAATCTTTAAGGTAATGGGTGTTTGTTTTGTGTAAAACCAGCACTCAAAAATGTGTGAAAAGGAACCAAACAAGGGCAACTGACACCAAGGCACTGTATCTCTAACTGCGTAGAGAAATGTTTCAAGGACACAGATTCCACATTTGTTTTGAGATTCAACACACATTCATGAATTCCCGGTGCAGGTCACTGCAGCCTGGGACGTCTGCAGAGCTCTGAGTCAGCAGACAGAACAAGAAATAAATTACGATAAACTCGGCTCGATTATTTAATTTGAATTCATTCAAATTCTGAATGCGACAGCCTGATCGGGTGTTATATTGGCCTTTCCTACAGTGTATAAACAAGACTACTCACTCTTCACTGCAGTCATCAAACACTAAATAAAGCGAGCTACAATAGAAATGAGATCACAGAATGACACTGCGTGGCCCATCCGGGCCTGTCAGTGTTTGTTAGTCTTAAACATCACATGATGTTTCCCACTAAAGGTGTGTGAGGACTGAACTATCAACTCTTCCACCAACTTTTCACAAAACTACAAATTTACATAGTACAGCTCAGTTGTTTTTTTTTAAACCTACAACTCAGCCCCAAACTCAATAAAAATATGGCTCAAAACTCACATTGAACTTCAGAGGAGATCATAATAAGCAGGCACAATTTGCTTTGAAGGATCCACTTGGTGACTGCAAATTGTGCTTTTGCAAGTCAGTGTTTGGCACCTAGACAGTAGGCAGATTAGGAAAGGAGCGAGACCTCTACCCCACCGACTGAAGTTTGGAGCAAAAATATTCTTCTGCTTATATGTACAGTTGACAAACCTCCCTCAGTCCTCATTCAGACACATACAGTTGATGTTTTCTTAAATGGGAAGGGAAAAAGAAAAAAAGGCTACACTACGAAAGTCTCTTATCTCTGCTGAGACATTTCAGAAACTTAACTTATTCATATCTCTATCAGCACAAAATTCTTCTGTGCAACACATCCTGGAAAATTATTAAATCTTATCTCTCCTTACATAAGTGGTTTCTTTGCAGGAGGGCTGGTTATTGGGCAGCAGACAATACTGTGAACGCAGTAAACATGTCAAGCTGCAGTACTGGACTTAACTAAAATACACCTGAACCCCCTTTGAACAATGATATTCTTCATTCTGTTTACATTCCAGCTGAACTGTTACTACACATTTTCTCAACTATTTGATTTTGCAATCTATAGTGTTTTTCTCCTAATCCGTCCCATCTCAACCAATCACTTCATACCAAGTGCACCTGGTCCTCCCACTCAGACGAGCTGGTGCTGGGCAGCTGATCGGATATCGAGTCACATTGTGGAGTGTCGACGTGGCAAACCTTTGAGTTTTCCCGGTCCGCGTGGTCTCTGCTTGGGTTGAGGGAGGCCATGTAAGGGAGTGCCACGGTATCCAGTCCCACTAGATTCAACTGGGTGGGCCTATTGGGGACAGCACACTCCTCCTCCGTGGCACTCTGAGAACAGAAACCTGCATCTGCCATCGCTTCCTGAGCTTTTTTGTTTTCAGGCATAACGACTGCAACTTTCTCTTTGTCCTGTAGGTAACTGCCTCCTCCTGCACCGACTGCACCCAGGTCTGAGTCAGTGTCAGAGGAGGTTGAGGGAACCAGGGTGATACCTTGAGGATTCATATCATGGAACCAAGCCATGATATTGCCCAGCAGGTTGGCGTTTGCAGCTAATGCAGTGGATGAGGATGGGTCGTGGCTGCCACATGTGGAAGAATCTAACGTGTCAGTGGAGGAGGAAAAGGGGCCTGTGGATGAGCTGCTGCCACCTGGGGCCATTAGGATCGGCACAGGAGCCTTGTGGGCCCGGTGCTGGCTGTCATGGTGCTGCACTGAGATGGGGGAAGCAGAGTGCTGGCTGCTGATGTTGATGTTGATGCTGCCAAGTCTAGCCAAGTTATCTCCCAGCTCCAGCAGTTCTGAGCTGCTTAGGGAAGCTCTGTGGAGGACCTCAATACTTGGAGCACTCTGCTCTAGCCTAGAAGGCAGGGAGGTGCCGATAGCGCCGAGCGAGACTTCGTTGGTGAGGGCATCGTGGCTGGATTCACTCCCTGCCATCCCCGAGTCCTGCAGTGACAGCTGAATGGCCAGGAGAATGTTAGGGTCATCATCTTCCAAAGACCCAAGACCCTGCAATACAATATAGAGTGCACAGCATCAGTAATGGAGGCAAAACCAAAAACATTGTGACAGAGCACCAGCAATTCAAGTCCCACCCGTTAGGCAAATAAAAGCAGCTGCAGGTTAGCTGTAGATGTAGTCATGCCATCATAACCATGTGTTTGTCTTTGACTCATTATATTTAGGAATTCCACAGTGCTAGTACTAGTATTTGTATTGGACTCAAACAAGTGACAGCTGGCAGCCCTAATCCTATTCGCATATACTTTTATTTTCAAGAAAAAAAAAACCAAAACATAAAGCTCTAAAGAAGGTGGAAGGTGGGTGAAAATGTCAACCGTGGACTCACCATCAGAGGACCTTGTCTGCGTACTCCAACATCCTGGGTGTCTTTGTAGTAAAAGAAAACGACAAAGGAACCCACGGTCAAAATTCCAATGACATTAGACGGATCATTTGGATAGCAATTTGAATTGCTGCCAATTACTGTACTTAACAATACTAAATAAAATACAGTGAGAACGGCAAAAGCAACTTCACAGAGCAATGTGTCTTCAGCATTTTTCCTGGAAACTTGATAATTTAGTATCTGAAAAATCAATCAATCCTTGGTGCATCAGAGCCCGTTATCTGGCTTCAAAACTGCTAACTGTCCATTTTTCACTCCAAACAACCAAAAACAAAGCAGGTCTCTGATGGAGAAGACTGATGGATTAGAAATATTGGACTTTTGAACTTGAGCAGTTGTGATTTTCCCAAGTTTGGGCCAATGCTTTAATTTTTGTTCCACATAAATCAATGTAAAGAAAACAAAGAGAAGAAAGAGAGAGGATCCCAGAGTTGATGTTATTTAGATATTAAATCGATATGGGTTATTTTATCATAGAATAGAGAACTGCATTAACATTTTCAATTCTTTTGGTTTATGTACAGTACATCATCGACATCTCTCTGCTCTCACCGTCACAAAATGCCAAAGAGCTTCAATAATAAAGTTTTATCGAAGTTTTATATACAGTATGCTGTATGTAAGAATAGGCCAAAACAAAAGAAGTTACTGAAAAAGAGGCTGCTGACAACACTATAACTAGTCCATTTAGCCTCTAGAGTTTCCTAACATTTTGGGCTTAAAGAAGCTCTGCTGTCACAGCTTTAACAGGAAGACAGGACAGAAAGTCCTCACACACTTCACTAAAGGTGTATATTCATAAGCAATGTGGTTCATTTAGAAATCACAGCTGAGGATCCACCATGAGCATATTTGTTTATAGATGTAATTAAGAAAAGCACAGCGACTGAAAACAAAAACAAAAACAAAAAACAACCCCACAAATGAAGAGCTAGTATGAGACCATTGAGAAGAGTTTTAAGAAGCCCCTGATAGAGTCGGCAGTACCTGAAGTGCTGTCACTGGGGTCATCAGGGTCGGATGTGTTGCTGCGGAGACTGGACATGTCGCCTCGCCTCCGCTGCCTACGTCTCCGTCTGTACTGGAACTCTGCATACTCCTTGAAACAACAGCAGTAAATGTCATTTAAAAAGCAAACATGGCCATTAACATTTGCTACCTATTGCTAAATTTCTACAAATTGCTGCAGTCAAAATGTCACTAACTCATTTCCAACCCACCACTGTCCGAGCAAATAAAACTCTAATTGACGTGTTGGGCAATTCATTCAGGGAGATAAAATGAGATTAAAATCGATAGACTGTTTCCCTCTGGCCTTGAGGCTTTCTTCAAGTATCCATCCTAAAGTTGATGAAGGCCTGAGGGTAGAAACATCATTAGAATGAAGCAAAATCCTTATTTAGTCAGAGTGTAGCTGCTTTTTTACTTCTTACTATTACAATTTACAATGGTCAAATACAACCACATTAGAATGGGCAGAAGTTACTTTAGAAGTTACGTGGCATTTACTTTAATACCCCATACCCAGCTGGATTTATTTTATAATTATTTACACTGCTTAGCTGCAACTTCAAGCTCACAAGATAACACGAACTACATGGCTACTCCATACTTGAAGCATGACATGGTTACATACATACACTGAATGTGCATATAAAAACCTCAGGAAAAAAACCCTCTTCAAACTGCTTTCTCTGTTCAATCAGATCATACATTCGCAAACATCACTTTCATGTTTCCATCACAAAAAAGAGCTGACCATGAAAGTGATCTGTGGGCACTATAAGAACCATGGAACAGAACATCTGTAGTGAGAGACAGAGGCTTAGATTTTATAGGCAAAAATAAAACAAAGGCTCTT
>KV751343.1:3117605-3154659 GCA_001698575.1 Mola mola
CCTCTGGCATCACCAGGAGCTTCCGCCACTCTGCGCCAATGCTGCCCGTCCCCACCGAGGCCAGGATTCACTGTGAAGGAAGACATCCTCCACTCGAGAGCAACATGCAGCGAGTCAGCATTTCGCTCCCATCGGAGCACCATATGGTTGTGATTGTGTGGCCAATGCGGCGCGTTTACATATTTTTGGTCAGTTACAGCACAAAACCAAGTGAGCCCGAGGTCATCCTTAAACCCAATTATCCACTTCACATCACTCAATTTTTTTCATGCAGAACTCTCACGAACCTCACAAATATAAACGAACAGAGGTTAGCAAGTATGAAACTGGAATTAGTAAGCACATGAGTGAGTTAAGTTTTATGCAGACAAGGCAGCGCCGTCAACCGCCTAAACTTTACACAACATCAGCAACCCATTGTGTGTCACAGATCAAATGGAAACGAAGGAAATACGTAACTTTGGTTATTCCCAAAGAAAAAGAATGACAGGAGGAGAACTTTCAACATCATACTCAAACAACATAAATAAAACAAGAAGTTCAAGAACAACCATTCAACCTCAATTTATGTAAAATTGCGACACTTTGTCAAATGTCAAATTAAAAAAACAGAATGGCCAGAAGCTGGATCGTCCCTCCTCACTCCCTATAACAGACTTGTTAATGGGTCAGTTTGCATGCATGACCTTTCATTTGTGTTTTATTGAAACTGACACCACTTATTAAACTAAATAGTGTTTGAGCAATTAAAACGTCCTGATCCACTGTCACTATCAGGTACATTCTACCCCCTGCAACAGGAACCATGCATCATAATGGTATTAACAAGTTACACACATGAAGATGACACATCAGTCTGACTTGCATCACTAATTGTGATTAACTTGGCCCAGGTAAGGTCACCCACATGCAGACTGTGTCCCACCTCACTGGACCCTTGTAAACATGTTATCTTGCATTACATAACCTCATGGCTGGTGACACATAATCACTTGGAAAGATCCCCCCTCCGGATGTATCACTGATTAACTCATCTGACAATGGTTAACGCCGCGTTTCCACCAAACCACCGACAAGAACACACGAGAGCAGTCCGACTGCAGCTGCTTACGATATCTAAACGCTGGCTGCGTAGCTGGCCACTTGTGAGCGAACTCGCGCGTGCAGGCCTGTCTCCACGCAGTGGGCTGTTTACCGTTGTCGCTAGCTCAAACCGACCGTAGCACGCCGTGGTGCGTTAACCGCCGGTCCGCGATGCCGCTTTGCTACACTACCGGTTGACGATAAGTCACCTGCTAACTGACCTGGCCGTGACGTGAGCTGTGAACCCCTTCGTTTTGTCTGAGGGTCTTGTGTGAACCACGGTGCACAACACCGCTCGGCGTGTTATTAAAAACACAGAAACGCGGTGGCGGTGACGCTGCCGTCTGCGTTGGCTAACGTCGGCGCATTACGCTCGTGCGTCAGCTAGCAGGCTAGCTGCGCTTCTAGCCAACTCAGCTAGCACAGTTGATAAACTCCCGGTGAACAAGGAGAAAACACGTATGCCAACTTACACGGAAGGTTCATCCCGCTGTCGTTTGGTCCCGGTGTTGTGAATTAACTCGCTGGGCCAATAAACAAGACGCTTTTCTCGCTCCTGGCTAAGTGAGACAGTCCGTGAGCGGTGATGTTACTGCTGTCAGCGCGCTGTCGACTCTTTGCTGCCTGTGAGACGGGTTGCCAGGTTTCACCACAACCCCCAAAGTAGGCGTAGAGCGTGTTGGCGTGCGCGTGTCCACAACTGGACATAAAAAGGACTCACGGAAACCTTTGATTAAATTTAAGATACTAACTTCACAATATTTTTGACTGATGACCAAAGTGCATTTTTTTCCTTTATGTTTTTGGAAGCCCGTTTTGGCCTGGGTTATTTTTAGACGCATTTTTACGCAAAAGAAGAGCATTAGAATGTTTTATTTATAGTGCAACGTTACGTTTTGAAGCACATCTGCTCGACATTTTCCAAAGTGTGTGAAATTTAGTCTATACTTCCCGTTGGACAAAGAAGAAATGTTAACGGGATGGGGGCAAAGAATTAATATCTTGGCTGTGGGGTGATCATTGTTGGATGGAAATGAGATAAAATGACATTTTGTAGCTAACAAACGCATTCAGTCTCCACGTCAACTCAACAGGCTACTGGTTGATTTAGTAGCTGTGAGTACAACGAATGGCCACTAGAGAGCAACAAAGTCCACAAGAACAAACCTGGACATTTCGACACTTTTGATCTCTTGAGAAGTTCGGTTTTGTGGATTATGAGTTTGTATTGTGGTATGAAAAAAAAAAAAGAGCGAGAGAGAGAGAGAAATATAGACTAAAATGTGGGCCAAAAGAATTTAAGTGATTTTATGCTCCATGTTGTGAATCTTGTGTGCAGTCAACCATTCAAAATGTGTGTTAGCTCCAAACAATGTAAATTTTTGAGTAATGGAAGAGGATCTTTAACTGGTGGATTCATATGTGTGACAAATGCATAAATGTACACATTAGGGCACTATATGTAAAAAGTATGCTGTATTTAAACAGGGCCAAAGTTGTCTGAACTTAAAATAATGACAAGCATAATAAATAGAACACAGAGGCTACGCCTTTTATTATCAAATATCTAAACATTGCCGTGAGGGTTTATGCATCTTATAATCCTCACATTTATGAGTGCACATTGTTCATGTCATCAGTCCTGAAATAAATAATCTGTAAACACATAACCTCAGTGTGGAGGCAGATAATGTATGCACATAACACCGTTAAAAACTGGGCACCAAAAACAAATGCTTTTGCATTTTCAATGTTCCTAATACAGAGGTCCATAAATGAGATGCTCAAACAATATATAGTCCAGCAGGACAGATGGACTACAGATAGCATAGAAGGTTTAAGTCAGTGTCTCAGACTGCTGCTTCCCCTTGACACAAAGTCATTATTTTAATATGTTCTTCGTTTTTATCACCACCAAAATAACATTTCTTTCCCACTTCGGTGGATGACGAACAGCCAAAATGACAAATTGAGATACAAAACACTTCAGAGACATTCAGGGGTTTGAGTAGAAGGAGTAGTAAGTCGCCATGCTCTTGGACAAGGGGGCTTCCTTGCTGTAGGAGCTGTTGTTGGTGGCGGCAGAGGCCAAGTCTTCACACTTGATGTCAGCAGGGGAGTTCTCTGCACTGGGGCCGTTCAGAGACAAGCGCCTTCGTTTGCAGGCTGGGGGATAAGAATTGGCCTTGTCTAAGGACAGTGCTGATGGCTGAGACTCGGCCCAGGGGGAGATCAGGCCTCCGCCGCCGTTCACCTCCTCTTCTATCTGCGGTTTAACTTTGTGCGAGTCCTCGGGGAAGCCAGCAGTGGGACTGGGCCTGGGAGACCAGGGCAGACTGGGAGCGACCTTTTTCTGGTACCCTGCTCTGGACCCCCACCCTGTAGACATGGTGAAAGGAGAGTCGGGGTAGTAGCTGAGAGCGTGGGATGTTTGCATGGACAGCGATTTAATGCCATAAGGAATCAGGGAGCTCGAGTATTCTCCCTCATAAGGTGTGAGGTCGAGCTTGCTGCTGGTGCACGAGCTGCTTCCTCCTTGCTGCACGGAGGTGACAAACCACCTCTGAGGCGCTCCGTCGTCTGCCTGAGGTGCGAGGAGGCCATTAGTCTGCGGCACGGTTCGCTCGCTGTTGTAGAAGCGATTCTGGGAGAGGTTGACAAATTGGTCCTGGAAGAGGGGCTGCATGGTGTAGCGGGCGCTGGGGACAATCTGGTGGGCACGGGGCGAGTCGGTTGGGGACGGCGTGAGGCAGTCATGCTCCGGAGCCGTGTACATCCTGGGAAAAAAAAAAACAAAGAAACATGGGTTTCATGAACTTCAGGTCAAGGAAGGTCGGTGAATGTATGCATGCATGTTATATTGCAGCATTTAAAAAATTACAAGGCAGCAATAGAGTTGCAAAAGATGGATTCGTGCAAATGTGTTTACAGGTATGCAGCGCATGACGGTGAAGTAAAGTACTCACGAGTCATAGTTGTCTCTGAATCCTTTGGCAAAGGGGTTGTGATCAATTTTCAGCTGTGTGATCTATAAAGAGGAAACACGGAAGAGCAATGTTAAGCGATGATAAAGATAAAACAAATGTGGGGGGGCATCATGCATGGATATAACTATAAATCACAGGTCAACCTAATTAGCACATAACTGATTAACACAACGTCTAAGAGTTGCGGAACATAGAAATAAAGTATGTGGGATGACCTGCAGGTTGCAATCTAGCATGCACGTTCCAGATAAAATAATCACAGCCCCTAAAGGGAACAATGGTCCGTGCTCACGTCGGTGTTCTGGTAGGCGGTGACAGCTATAAACTGGGTCTCTGGAAAGGTGAAGCTCTGCGTCTTCACGTCACTGCTCATGTCCTCCAGCCCGTCCTCCGTCACCTCCACGATGTGCAGCCTCGGCTGGTACTTGTGCAGCGACTGCAGGACAATCATCTGCGTCACAAAAAACAACAATATTTTCACGTCCAATTTCGTATTAAATAATTACCTCAGTCATGTTCGGAGATTAACAACAGGAAGAATTTGCACAGAAAGGTGGCTGGTTTAGCGCAAAACGTAACATATTCCGCCTGCATTTTAATTTCCGACAGGGTAAGAATCAAAACAATATTTGCAAATTTCCCCTAAAAAGACACAAAAACTCTAAACTATGTCTCGCTTTAATATTGTCTGTTGCACTGTAATAATAAGGATAACTGATTAGTAAAAATAAATAAAAAGAAAAATCAGGGATACATATTAAAAATGCACCGACTGGTGCAAAAGCGGCGCTTTAATGCAACCAAAAAAAAAATCCCGTAAACATTTTAATACAGTTTATTTGAAGATTTAGGGAGAGCGAATGACGCCGGTGTTCTGCTTATTTACTGGCTCGTCGTACCTGTGAAGGACTGTGACTGATCCCTTTGTTGTTGGTGAGTTTCAGCTTGCTGAAGGAGATTTCTTGTCTCATCCAGTGGGCGCCCGTGTTTGGAGACTCCGGGTGGACGTAGACTTTGTTCCCTGGGAACAATGAAATTAAATAAAATTATCCAAACAATATTGACATAAACGTTTATTTTTAAAACGAATATTTAAAAAAAAAAAAGAAGGAAAAGTTACGTTCATTTGTGCTGTATTTAATCATTTATTTCTTTCAGATAGTTAAAAATCGGCCGATTTGACAAATGCATAATATTCATAATTAACGACCTTCTTATTTGACCATTTGATTTAATTCGAGGCCATATCAGGCGGAGCTGACACATGGAAGGGTGAAAGGTTAAGAACTTCTCTACCTTGGCTGCTGCTGTCCGCCTTCCCGCACGTCACCCATTTGCCCCCTTGGAACCTCCAGTGGTTCGGGTCGGCCAGAACCACCTCCACGAACACGCTGTAGTGCGCCGTGAGGCCGAGGCCGGCGATGCTGAAGCTGAGGAAGGGGAACATCCGCCTGCAAACACAGGGCGTCCGGTTTAATCAGGAGTCCAGGGTTCCGACTGGTGTTAATTAGACGCCCGTCGGGTGACTGCTCACCTGCCCTGCTTGGTGATGATCATCTCGGTCTGGTGCCGGTGGAATTTGTACCACATCGGCCGGTTGCAGAGGTAAACCTGGGCCCTCAGCTCCGCGCCGGCGGCCTGCAGGGACATGCTGCTGAGCGCCGACCCGGAGCCGCTGTAGGGCGGGTAGATGCAGCGCGGGCTCTGGCCGAACTGGTAAGCCGAGCTGAAGTGCGCGTGCCCGGCGGCGGAGGAGGGAAAGCCCGCGGGCGGCAGCGCGGAGCCCAGGTGCAGAGAAGACGGGTACCTGCCCGCGCAGGGCGGGCTGTAAGCTTTCCCAGCGGGGGTGTAGTTGACAAATGAGCAGGGGTTTGGTGCCTCGGGGCCCTGTTTGGACACCGCTGGGGGGGTGTAGTAGCGGTCGGCACCCACCTCCTGCTCCGCGTACCTGCTGCCCGCAGCCGGGGTGTCCCCCTCCACGGCCGGAGACTTGCACCTCTCAGCCGCCGCCTCCTTGGTGGAGGAGAAGCTGCCGTCCTCTCCTTCGCTGCCGAGCATGGCTGCTCCTCTGCTGTCTTGCCTACAGGCCGGTTTGGAGCCCAGTCGGGGGCGCTTGTATTTCCGAGGAACCACCTCACCAAAGGAGTGGGTTGTTTTTTTTACTGCCAGGTGTCTTCTGCTGGACGCGTCTGTCAGCACCCGCGGACCGAGCCCTTCCTGACACAGACAGACAGGTTCTGCTCAAGTTTGGACTGAACATCTGGGACCATCGAGCTGAACCTGAGTCACCGGCGCCTCAGGGGGCCTCAATGTGCCACAAACATGCGCGTAAAACGGCAACGCGCGGCGATGATGGAGAGAGGAGGCCGTTATCTCTATCTATCAGGGTGTGGCTGCACAATTCATCACACTTCCACGCCTGCATTTCACTCACCCAAAATCTCTCCAAAATCAGCACATTTACTGTAAACTCTCTCTGGCCCAGGTGAACCTCCCCGCGTCTTTAGGGGACTTTAGACAATTTATGAACATCAGGGCGACAAAGTAGCCAAAGCGGCACCAAGAAAATAAATATAAATAACGTGAAATAATCAGTGTCTAAAGTTAAGATACAACCGTCCCCAATCTCCCCGATAATGGGCATAAACTCCTTCTGGATGTTGTCGAACGAGAGAGGTGGTTTCCTCGAGGTAAGAGCCCATTTTTTGTAAATCACATGACAGAATTTGAAACACAATTTTTTTTTTTTTTTTTTTTTTTTTTTTTTTTTTTTAAATCCCTTCTTCAACGTGCAAGTCAAACGAAAGCTCGCCCACGATTCTTGAAATTCCGTGTAATGAAAACCATAAAGCAGAGCTCGAGCTGTTGAGTGATCTCAATAAAATAAAAAATAAATAAAAACATTACTTTGGCGGGTTTTTTTATGGGACAAACAAATATTTGTATGTCCTTTTTTTTTTTTCGTAGAAATGCAAACAAATGTAGCCGAGTGCGTCAGTAACAGACGCGGCGTCGTTAATCCCACATTATTCAGGGTTAATACATTTGCATTCACTCCATCCTGACGCGCTCCGCGTCTCAACGGGATTCCCGAGGTGAGAAGGGAAATAGCCAATTATTTTTCCGTTTGAACAGACCTGTGATGTTTCTTGGATCGGACAGCGCGATGAGTGAGGGCCAATAAAAGAATCAAAGGCGCATATCGAGTGAAAAGGGGGGAGAGAAATTAAAAATGACTGTAATAAGAGAGAAATTAAATAATTTCCCTGAAAAAAAAAAAAAAAATCCTCTTGATTCTAATTCTTTGTATTTTGGGGGCAAGGGGATAGTTATATTTCTTATTTATTTCACAGAAAAACGAGACATCCCTTTAATTGGTCACAGCTGATATAAAAATATGTATATAGAAGTAAATAAAATTGCAGACTTACCACGAGACTCTCCTCCTGTTTCCCTTAAACAAAATAAACAAAAACGAGTTAAATGGAAAAGGAAATAGAAGGAATGAAATGTATGTCAGGCGGTGAAGGGTCTGTGGTCTGTGCCCCTCAGCGCATGACAGGAGGTGCGGTCCGGGGCGCACGGAGGAGGACTGATTGCAGCGCGGAATGCGCTCTCTCCGTGTGGCCGTGACGCGCAGACGGCAGCCTATTGTCACATTCTCCCCGGATATCCAGGGAAGGGGCAGGGGCATCCTCAGCATCACAGCCTGGGGTGGGGGGCTACAAGTGTGAGAGCAGCCCCTCAGCCCAGCCTGTCAACTGCTTTCACCAGAGTAACGTGACCCTTACTGCAGTGTCCTCAAAGTCCAGTTTATGGTGATTTTACAGTCTAATCTTAGTCTGGCTTAGTCTGGCTCATCGCTTCCTCACACGCCAACTCTCCTGTTCCACAGTGCATCTGCTTTCAAAACTCAACTGCTTTTGAAGGGCCTGCATTTACTCATACACATAAGTATGTGTATGAGTAAATCCACAAGATTACTCTGGAATCCACAGCGTTGAGCGTCGTTACACCCAGACAGTACGATGCTGCTGGTGAATGAGACCCATCAGTCGCTCAGACACACGCAGCTCGTTGCCCGAGTACAAAGAATTCACAAGCGATTTTGGCTCTGAAAGAGCCTCATATCGGACTATTTCCTGCCTCTCCAGTTCAAAGGGAACCAAACACAGACCTTTAAATGATGCTGCATCACCGTGTTAATGGGGCACCTTTCAGCAGTTTAAACACCAGCTTTACTTTGACCGCCCGCTCGTTTACATGATAAAGGCGAGTGAGAGGGTTAATGAGACAGGTCACCGCACATCAAACGGGACAAACCAACTATCTGGGTGAACGATTTGAACCGCAAACAGTCTGAAACTAATGGCTCACACCTCTGATTGACTTGTTTGATTATTTCATGGAGCCACGAATAGAGAGTGTCTGTGTGCACAAGTGGTTTCTGTGCTCCTACATTTGATTTGAACACAAGTATTCGCTTGCCGGTTTCCCCTGTTTACACGATATGACGGGAGTTTCTTTTCACATTGGTGAGTCTACTTATTACTCAAGTAGATGTGCAACAAATTTAGTATTCTAGTCATCGTCATGACGCCATCGCCAACTTTTTCTTTCTCCCATAAGCCAATCGTTCCTCTGGCATGCAAATACATGCTCATATGATCATTTGATTAAATGAGTCAGAAGTGAGAAGCTCTTGAAAGAATTCTCTAACCCGATGATCTGTTTGTCGTAGCAGTGCACACACACTCGGCACTGCAAGAGATTTTGTTATCACCCTCCTTCAGAAACATCCTTGAGGACCCCCTGCCCCCATCATCACTGTGACCTCTGTGACCTCACCTTGTAACTGGTTTCCACATTCAGCAGCTCAAGGGGTGGCCCCATTTTCTCTGAATTTGCTCTTAAACTTATGCACACGGCTTTGTCACCACTTGCTTTGAGCCAACTGTGGAACTTGGACCACGGCTGTTTCTCAGCACAGCAACATTTTGAAACTGGCGTCCGATTCGATGCAGGTTTACAAAAAGTGTGGCTTTTTCCACTTTCAGCAAAGATTGGTGATTTATAGCAGAGCGGGGGAGCAACTTTAGAGACACACTAGTCGCATCAGACTAAAGGCCACAGCAAATATCCAAAGAGCCTCTTGAATCCAAAGTACCGTGTGTTGACAACGTTTGTTTAATTACTCTTTCTGCCAGACGGGGGAGACAGAGGTTCCACGCTGCATGTTGGCAATTTTGTCAATTTGGATGTGCAGGAAAAACATTGACTTTCGGTGACTTTCATAGTTAAGGTAACAGTATCTCCTTTTAAAAAGTTGGGTGGGCGTTTGGGACATGTTATATCCTGTCTCATACGGTTTGCGACAAAATCTACTGTATGATGCTGAACCTTTTTTTCCCCCTTTTTTTTTTTTAAAGGTAGTGTGACTAAATGAAAATTTACAGTATGTCAAAAAAATTTTGAGATCCATTACCGGTGAAAGCAGAGAATTTTTTTTACGTCTTAAAACATGTCTGGAACTGATCTTTAAAATGAACCTTGCACCATTTGTCTTTCTGACAGCGACCCATACACTCTCAGTGGTGACCTAAACTAACAACTTCTTGCTTAGATAGGCTCATACCTAAAACGGATCTGTCGGAACAACTTATTGCTCCACCTCACATAATGCTGTTAGATTATCATGTGTTTATTGGGCAGCCAGCCTGTACGATGGCCTCAGTTCTTATCTCAGTCACGCTCGATGAGCAACCTCCCCTAGCTGTGCCTGCTTTTTGACACGTCTAAAGGGCTGTTTCTGACACGTTGCCACGCTGCCGGTCATCCCACCCTCGGTGTGCATGCCACGCAGGAGGAAAAAGCTGGTGACCTGGCCATCGCTGCCCTGCCCTGGGCCACTACACCCTGCTGGTAGCAGAAGGTCTCTTGGTCTGAGGCCATGCCAGGAACTCTGCCCGCCACAGCTTGTGATGTCACGACAAACGCGCTCTCAGGCTGTGATCTGATTGGCTCTGGGCATTTGCCGACCCCACATAGTCTCGTAAATTCTCAGACAATTAACAGTTTTTAATTGAACGTGATCTCAGCCTTTACAAAAACCAGAAACACATCCTCCCCTTTTCTGATGTAATTTGAACCTTTACAACTCATCTTTTCCTTCCTTTTATTAATTAGTTGCCAGTGCATAAAGAACAGACTTCATTCTTTTCCTTGTCTGAAGAACAGTAAACTTTCGTGTTCAGATCCACTCGAAGATAGACTTTTTAAATCAAGTAAAAATGGAGACAGTGGCGTGCATGTCATCGTTCGAACACCTATCGTTAGTCACCAATGCGAGTCATTGCGGAAGGTGAAGGCCCTCTGCTGACCCACTTCCTCCTCTCCCCCCTGTGCTTGCATTTATGGTTTGCTCCTACATCCTGTTAAGAGTGGCAGCAGGAGCGGACCATCACATTTGGTGCTCAGCGTGGGGGCGGTTGGTGAGCTCTCATGTTCCAGCTATCCCACGGAGATGTGCTTCTGTCTCTCCGCCAAAGATTTGGTGTTTTCTCATTTGCATTTGCTAATGAGATCCTGTTTGCATGATTCTCGACTGGAAGGCTATCTCTCCGAATATCTCTTTACAAATACAGGAGGATGAAGTGCTGTTTATTTAACCTCTATTAACCATTTAGTCCCTGTTAGATTATGGAGGACCTTTTTAGGTCTGGCCAAGGAGGCAGCAAGTGTGTTGCGGACAAACACATGGACAAATTTGGAAAAAACGTAGGAATTGGTCACAGTGAAATTGCAGGTGTTTATTTATGAGGGATGTTCGTATGCATTCAGTTTTGGATTCTCAAGGAGCCTCGCTAGCATTCTGAGGTCTAACCTCACTGAGAGAAACCAGTGAAGCATCAGCTGTAACAGCTTCACAGTGATGTAAAAGACAGGTTTTAGTGTGATCGTGTGGTAAATACTACACATTTCTAAAAAACGATCCGCCTACAAGAGACAATTTCCCTGATGACCACGTGTCACCCTGATCACACCTTTGACAGTCACCCTCAAGTGATCCCCGGCCAAGACGTATGACTCCCTAAATCACTTCTCTCAAGTTAAGTTTCAGAAATCTTGGGCCAATTAGGGGCCCGTTTAGAGCATTTCCTTGTTATCACCCAATCTGTACTGTTAAGAATCTCTGCCTGCCAATCTGTCAGTGTCAGGAGCCCCCTCAACACAGTCCCAATCCTGCCTCAGGTCACAACAATGAAGCAGTGCATTGCAAAAAACAAATAAATAATTATACTACTACTACTACTACTACTAATAATAATAATAATAATAATAATAATAATAATAATAATAATAATAATAATAATAATAATAATAATAATAATAATAATAATAATAATAATAATAATAATAATAATAATAATAATGATAAAACATGATGAACCTCATCATGCATCTAAAGCCACATTAAAAGGAAAGTGGTATAAACCAGGAAAAAAAGCTGCAACTGAAGATGAAGGCTGGGCGTTCCCATGACATCACAGCATAGTTTCACAAGACAATCTTTCACTTTTATATCAATGTTACAACCACACTCAATATACAGTATTAAAAGGTAGCATACCCTAATATAGCACATAATAAAGTGCACTCAAGTGCCAAAATGTTAGAGTCTTTTGTCCAGTGTTGTAATGAATTTGCTTGAGGACCCCATCACTTGGTGACTTGTTGAAAGGCGGCTCACATCCGTCATGGTTTTGTTATAACATGCATATCATCATCTGATAAAACTACAGGTACATCTTTAGCAGGATTTTCTAGATCGAAAACACTGCAGATCATTGCATTATTTTATTTATTTACGATGAATGTTTAATTTAATATGAAAACCATCATCTGCCATTTCCCCCCACACCTTGGTTTCATCTTCATCAACAGCGGTAGACCAGGGACCTTTTATTTTAGGCTCCCAGTCTGCCAATTCCTACAAGCCACGTAATTTTTATTATAAAAATGCTTGTAACGCGTTATGATCTGTCTCATAAAAGAAAATAACACCTTATTACCTTATTAGTTAACACACAGTTTAGAGCATTTTTTACCCAATCATTTAAGTGTGTAACATGAATGGTGCCCCACCCCAATGAGAGCCTCAATCACTATTGTAATGCATTTTCTCCACACAAACACAGATTTAATGAATGTATATATTTATATATTGACCTGGCAATAATACAGCATCAATGTAATAACCCAGCATATCGCCAAGAACAAATACACTGTCTGTATTGTTTGGAATAGCGTCCCCCTCTCCAGTGGGGTGGAAAGAATATTTTCTGCGTTATGTCCTCTCTCTGAGCCGACAGGCAGGACCCTGAGCATGTTTTTTTTTCCCCTCATATGGTGGAAACTGCTGACTGTGGTATCACATTATGATTAACAATTTAACTATGATCCCCTTCTTTCCCATTGTTATTCCGCAGATGACTGGGAGAAAGCGTGAAAAACCAGCGGCGGCACGCAGGCTTCATTAGATTCATTGATTGATTTATTATTTTCCATGGTTGTAATCACTTTCCCCAAGGTAATTTGTAAGCTCTTTATAGTTCAGAGGTATAAGCCTAAGAGTTAATTAATCGGCTTTGTTTGGAACTTGGTAGAAATGCCCGTCTGAATTGGTACGACAACAGACAGTGTCACAGAGAATCCCTTATTTTGTTGCTACAAAAGTCCAAAACTAAGCAAGTACACAGACATAATTATGTCTGGATGATTTCTTGATCTTTTGTATTTACATTTGTCTAATTTCCTTTAGTTTAATTTTCTTCTCATCAAATTTAGGCTTTAGTCATGTTTCACAGGACAGAGTCTTCATTATCTTGCTAAAAGCTAAAAAAACGGCATTAAAGTTTTTTGTTGTTTCTTCATCAGCACTGTTTTTAATTTAAAACAAAGAATAAAAGAAAAGGAAAGTATTATCACTCTATAGTTCAATAACATCTGTCTTCTCTTGCCAGGGGCTAAAGTAATGCGCTCGTCCCTGCTACTTCTCAACCCCTACTTCCCTCCAAAAAGAAAGAAAAAATCAAAAAATCTGAGACCGTGTGGCCTTTGTCAGTCTTAATTGAAGTCCTGGCATGCTTTAATTGGCTTTTCGATGGTTTGTGAATGAGGAGTGCTGTTTGTGGGTTAAGTGCATCTTAATCAGAGCTTTTATCCAGTCATTAACAGAGAAACATGAGGTGTTGAGAGGAGTGGAGAGAGGTTGATAATTGAGGGGCTGCTTCTGTGCTCCCTCTGCTGTGCCGTGTGTGTGTGTGTGTGTGTTATGTGTGTGTTGCCTACTTTAAGAGTGCTAGAACCTGTGCAGGAGAAACTGGCAGGACAGCACAAAGAAAGAAACCTTCGATAAGAAGGTAAGCTAATGTTTTGTGGAATTATTTATTGTTGATTTTGATACATATATGTTTTTTTTACAAGGCAAATTAGAAGCACTTTCTGATTTTTGCACTGCGGGTTTGCACTCGATTTCGTTGTAGGTGTAAAACGACCATTAAGTTATTTTATTCCACTTTCAAAACAAAATAAAAATCATGAAAAGACACCCCACTATTGATTGTAAAAATAGATTGCTATTCTCTACGAAACACAAGTCTTCCGCACCCACCCCATTTCTCAGCTTTCACGTTCTCACTGAGTTTTTCTCACTGTATATTTTAGCACCCATCCCCCAGTGTGAGGGCTGTGTCCCCCACCCACCAACCTCTCTCTCTCTCTCACGCACATCGAACCAATGTGGGTCGATATCAAATAAAGATGCTGCTTTTAGATAGGGTCCTGAATTGCATTATCCTTGGCAAGGTGTACTTTTCACCATTTCTAGTGTCATTTACTATAGACATACACGCACCTACTGATCCTATAAAAGCCCTGTCAACTGCTCACAAATTAAATGCTAGTCATCTTCTCAGAAAGGATCGCAGTGAAATCAAGATGGGCCTCTGGAAAGCAGGTACATCTAATATGTGTGTCCTCTGTGATTGCGGTCGGATTGTATCCAAGCTGAATGGACTATTGAATTTGCTTTATGAATCCCACCCCTTATTAAATGATTTCAGTTCAGCTTTTCAAAATTTCAAGTTTTAAAAGCGACTCAATAGTTGCCAACTAGTCAGTCTGAGTAACAAACATAGTAAAATTTGGAATTTGTTCACATTGAATCTTAGAAAATATTTACTCAGAGCTGGATACAAGCTATCACGTCTACCTGAACCCATAAAGTGTGAACATGCGCACATTGTGTGGATATGCGGATGTGTTTTGTGCATTTGTGCATCATTTTAACGTGTGATGGGCCTGATGACAGGATGAAGACTGCCCGCCTGGTTTTACCCCCCCACTGCACAGGACCCTCCCTGTGCAACGAGTGAAAACACTTTCAGGCCATTTACAGCATGACTCTCGCAGGTCAGCCACTCTCTCTCACACACGCACACATATCAACGTCAGCCCTTTAGCCATGCAACATCTCTCTCTTGGGCTACGAGTGGGTGCACTCCCCTCCCATTGAGAATTAGTTTAAGAACGAAAAGAGTGTCAGCAAATTGTGAGAGTTGTGATATCTGAGATTTACATGCAAAGCACAAAGACATACACGGCCACATCTTAAGCATATTGAAGCATGGTTGGGTGTAATAATATCTGGATCACCAGGATTATACGTACTGGGGGACCAAACAAAGTTCCGAATGTATTAGAATATGATTTTGCAGTGATAAGTATGGGGTTTGTTACTGCTGCCAAAGTGCATGACCTCCAGACTTCAAAAACTGGATGGAATTTATGTCCGAAATAGCGTCATACAAACACATTTTGGCTTGAATCAAAAGCGTTGGATCGCCCATCTACTTTTACCATCCCTGAGACATAGTAACGAACTGCTTTTACCACCGTGGTTGCTAAATAATTCGTTTTAGTTCAGAGTTTAAGTTTCTAACGCAGGCCTTTAGTTTTCCCGCTGTTCAATAAGACTTTTTGTGTGTTTATGTGCAAATAAAAACTCCAGTATTCCATACTGAAGCGTACTGACGGGGAGAGACAGAATGGACTGCGCTTTTCGACACCGAAAAGTTACAAATGTGCTTTTAACTGAGCACACACACACACACACACACACACACACACACACACACACACACACACACACACACAGACACACAGACATGTTTGCGCTGATGCACATATGCTGTTACTTCTAGGATGATATAAAAACGTCTCTTTTGTCCATTAAAAAAACTATCGATCTTGTGCTCAGCCTTCTCTACATGATGGGTTTTTAGTCATAATGGAGATTCTGCTCGGCCGCTTCTTCAGCCTATTCTTCATTTGGAGTAATTATAGATGAAGAGCTAAAAGATGCCCCCGCCTCCCTTCTTTCTTTTCTTTTCCTCATCATACCTATCTTCCTCTCCCCCACGTGCATTCAGAGGAGCTCTCACTGCTGCATTCTTATTAGGGACATGTCTGAAAGGCTCCCGCAGCATGTGGTGTCCTCTGACCATCCACTATGGCTGCTTTTTGTTAGCATTAACAAGCCAAGCAACCACGGATAGCTTTTCAACAGGTACAAACTTTTCCTTTTAGATAATTAACCGCATTCAGTCACTCAGCACAGCGTCGGCATTGTGGGTAGAGGAGCCTGAGGATCATATGCTAGAAAAAAAAAAGGACAGAGGAAAAGGGAGAGAGATGGAGAAAAAAAAGACTTGATTGAAAGACAAGATGTTCTCTTTGGTGTTGTTTAGTGCTAGTGGGTTCTGCACCAAACTCCTATTCAAATGGCGCCGCCTTCATTTCTGCTCCCCTCCCAACTGGATCTTTTCATCGAGGTGGACCATGTAATGAGAGAGAACTCCAGTCATTGTGGAGTGGTCAAAGGCTCGCTGCCTTAATGAATGGAAGAAACACAAGAAGAGCTGAATGTACTCCCTCCTTCCTGTTTTACCTCGCTCTGCAAAAGCCCCAGGATGCCTCCTGAAGAAGTCCTCCTCCATCCATCGCCGGCTCTTCTCTTGTTAAAGGGGGCATAAAGCGAAGGCAGAGGGGAAAAGTAATTTTCTACTCCTGTCTCTCCATTCTTTTGGTGGGTTTCTACCACTTTTTTGCTGTGTACTTTCATAAAGCTTATAATTATCTTGGCAAGAGCCCCTCAAGTGAGAACGAATGGGGTCTTTGTACCCTTCTCTCTTCAGCCCTCTCCTGTTTCTGGGAAGGAGGAAGTCATATTAGCATTCGGTCTGCCCCTTTAACAGATGCAGCGAGAAAGCCAGATGTGCCTCCTCTAAAAAAAAAAAATGAAGACCTCTTTCAGAAAGTTAAATTTACAAATGTATTTTCCAAATCGCCACTAAGAATATCAGAACAGACGGGAGCATAGTACAATAACTGGCGGGTCTGATATCTTCTATTTATTACTAATTAGTCTTTTTTCCTCTGCGTAACTGACTTTTGCCATTTTCTCCGCTGAAAATCCTTGAGTACAAAAGAACCTCCCGATGGCAGCAACAATATTTTCACTGACCAGGCAGCAGAGGTGACAGGTTTAGGGTCAAACTCTTCCTCCCGCCATCATTTATGCAAAAACGTACCTCTGCTCGTCTACCCCTCCCTCATTCCCTCTGACCCCCAGCCCCAACTCTTCCAGCTGATTACTCCTAATGTAATTTTAATTAAAAACGGTGGTGTCAAAGGGTTTAGCCTGCCTGAGAAGCGGGTGCAGATTGCGGCACAGTGGCAGACCCCTTCACTTGCTTGAGAGGAAATGCATCCTGACAACGCTCGGGTGGTGCCAAATGACCGGAGCCAGACTCGACAAAGAGGCTTTCTGGCTCATTTGAATATCATGGTGCAACTTTGCTTTTCGAGGAAAGTGATTTGTTTGATGTCGCACATTGTTGGGTATAGGTGTCTGCAGATTAAATTTATTGTATATCTGGTAAGGTCATTTAAAACATCAGATATTTAATAATTTGGTAAAGAAACTTGGGATCATGGAACCACCACCATTAAAATCTGCCTGATACAACTGAGGCAGAAAGGTTCAGAGGCTCTTGGAGAGAGTTAAAAAGTTAACATCAAAATAAACAATACTTTGAATAAAATAATGATTCGTATGGGTTTGTTGGAAACAGCTGGGCTCATTAACTGCAAGTACAAAAAATTGACAAAATATTTAACGTGTCCAGTCCGCCATTGTTCAATACTTATTAATAATATTTTAATTAAAACAAATACTTATATTTCACAGTTCATATCTTTAATGCTTCAAACTTGTATTAGTTGAACTGAAGTAAGTTGTTTTGATCACCAATCTCTATATTGTTCTTGTGTGACACATCAAATCTGGTGTTAGGCCGGAGCTACATGTATATGAGGTATGGGATGACAGAGCGAAGATAAAACGTTAGACTATTTAGAAGACGCCCATTTCAGCAAACTCCACCCCAGATCCCCACATTTTAGCAAAAACACTGACAATCTTGTGTCAAGACCATGCAAGGAAAAAAAGCTGCGACTCATTCTAATATCAAGGTGGTCCAAGGTAGTGTATACCTAGCTGTCACTGACATTGACCAACACTGCCAAATTTCACAGTGGTGACCTGTGGAAGGTGCCCCACAGTGGGACTCAACAGCAGAGGTCTGCCTGTAGCTTTGTAATCTCGCCACCCGAGCCGTTGGATTATTCGCTCTCCACCGACCCTGAAGAGGCTTCCTGCGGCTCAGGTTTAAACACTCTCTGAAATCCACACCCCATCTGCTGGCCGGACGACGTCTTGGAAGATACAGACAAGGAGCAGAACACCCCACCTCCTCCTCCTCATCCTCGTGGCTGAGATAACATGCCATAGGGGAGTCCCTGCTTGTGTTTGTAGTTGATCTGACGTATTATAGGACCGGACCTATATAAATGATACCTCAATAATTGTTTCCGTGAGTGAGAAACATAACTGCAAAGTGGTGTCAGTGTTGGTGACCCTTTAACATTGTCTGACAGGGGCCATGTTTCGGAGCCGTCAGAGGACATTTGGAAGGGCTGGTGGTTGCCCCTGAGCAGTGAGGCATGTAGTAAGAGGGTTTAACTTTGCTAACCTCTTTCTGCCAGGTTCATGAGGCCCTGCTGCTTGGGTAATATTGGATCAGTGTTGGGAGCCTGTGACCCTGCCATATCAGCCAGCACGCTGCCTGAGCTACAGTGAACAGTCTCCACAGTAGTGCCAACTGGGCTTGATACTTTCACATTTGCTCTCCTCTGCTGACATGTTTGCTTTCATGTTTATTTTCCATCTTGTGCAGTATTCCACAGACTAAAAATGTTGTTTTGACGGTACATTTTGTTGTGTTGGTTGGTGTTAAGACTTTAAAAACTGACCTCACATTATCAGAGGTCTCAGAAGACAACAATAGCAATTACTTTCCTCACATCATTAAATCAGTCAGTGAATTAGAAAATTATCTGATGGCTGTTTTTCTATTACCTTTTGCAATATTTTCTAAATAACGTCTGTTCTCACTAAATAAAAACTCTAAAAGAGCTGACATTGTTGATGAAAATCATGACAACTCACTACTTCTGGATATTATTATCATGTAAACTTCGTTTTTTAATTATGATTTTGGATTATTTACTATTAGATTTTTTTTCTCATGAAAAACAAAATGTTGGACACGCATCACCACAGTGAATCATTTTAACCCCAAATGCTGCTCACATTTCTCTATTTTTAAGGTGTTTCCAAATAAAACAAAGATTTATAACTATATTATCATCTTTGGTTATCTTTATTTTGGTCATTTCGAAAAAAAAAAGCTGCATTGATACACTGTATGTATTGTTGTTATATGTTACCATGCACTATGTCTACACCTCGCAATAATGTGGACAATGTACACTTCAGGTGACATTTGTGTTTTGTCAAGACTTAAAGATGCTTTATTTTTAAGGGATATCTTCCTAAGATCAAACATCAAATACAGCTCATGTTCTGTCAAGCATTCAAGAGATATTAAAACCTCATCTTTGGTTCAGTGGTTGTGCAATCATTCGCATTAAGCTCCACTTGGCCCTGTTGTGGAAATTTGGCCAGTGCCGCAGTTTGGAGCTGAGCCGATATTGAAAAATCTGCACATGCCCGCAAGGTGTCAGGTGGGATGGAAACACAAGAGTGTGTGTGTCCATCTGTCTGTCTAAAACAACAATGCGCAATGCTCACAGGTGATGGTCTGCGGCTTGTTTAAGGAGTCTTCTTCTAATTGATTTTTTTTTTTTTTTTTTTTTTTTTTTTTTTTTTTTTTTCTTTCTAGCCTTTGCTATGGAAATGAAAAGCATGTGCTACCCAGATGAAAGTGGCAGTTTCGGCACTGTAAGTTGAGAGAGCTGTGAGAATGTAAGACATAAAGGGAAAAGATTCACGATAACTCTTCTGCTGGGGGTGTGTGTGGGTGAGTGTGAGTTGTGAAGGCGAACAGAGTGTGTATGCGTGGTCTGGGTGTGGAGGTGGGTGGCATACACCAGCATACTGTTTACCATAATCTATGGCCTGGCTTTATGTGTGAAGTTTGACTTCAGTTTAAAGGTGTTTGTGTTACTTATGTGTCTGCAAGTGTTTACAAGACGCTTTGAGGGAACAGGCGGGCCCTCTTTGCATGGGATCTAGACAGCCAGTCCACCACACAACTGACTGTGGTCAGACTCAGTGTGCTCAGCATGCAGTCTGTGGTGCATGCTCATATGTATTATGGTTTGATGTTATTGTGCTTTCAGCGGGTATTCTTTCCTATATGGTTCTGTTCGCCTCATGCTAGAAGGTCAAAATAACAGATGTATTATGTTATTGTAAATTGTAAATTGTAAAGTGTAAATTGACAATATAAAACATTCAATTATTATTACATGCTGGATTGAAAACATTCAATGTCATTTTTTTTTTTTTTTCTGTGAGCTCATATTTTACCTTTCTCCCAGACCGTAGTATTAGTGTTTTTTTGGGGGGATTATTAAGGGTGATTGTTAGGTCAAGGTCATTTGGTGTGTGGTGTTGGCGTCAGTGGACACATGAACCACAGAGCCTGTTGGTTCTGGCAATGTAATTGAGCCTAAAATTTGTTACAAATTGATAACAGCGATCTTGACCTTTGACCAAAAGTCAAACATCTGTAGCCAGGGTCAGATGACAACAGCTGGACCTCTCTATGCCAATTCATTCAGGAAAAAAAAGAAGTTCTTACCCACCACTGACCTTGCCCTTTCACCCTGATAGTTTGGACCTAAAAAGATAATCATTTGTAGCCAGTGCTGTCAGCCGAAAAATGACATCAGTTGGACCTTTATATTGTAATTCTTTCTGGTGTTATGATAAAACCTTTGAGTGACCTTGACCTTCTACCTTAGGCCTTCAAAATCTACATTTTTTTAGATTGAATCTGTAGGTTGGATCAAAACACACTTTTGACAAAATTTTCATCGAAATTAGTCAAATATTTTTGTTTATTCCGCGTACAGTCAAATGCATACCGAAAACAACCCGTTCAACCTCATTGGTGGAGGTAAATACGAGGTAAAGGATGCATAAACATGATAATGAAAGGAAACATTGGCCTTCAGGAATTTCAGTCTTGACTCTGCAAACATTTCACTATTACGATAGGGAAGTGTTATGATAACTTGCAAAAACAACATATAAAAAGTTGAAACTGAGAAATTTAATTTGACTTTGATAACAGCAACATATTTAGAAAAGTTAGGACAATGTCATGTTCATCACTTTGTTGCATCGTCTCTGCATGAACTGCTCAACAGTTCACAGTCTCCTCTGTCGTACTTTTTGTTCCATAATGAGCCAAACGATTTTATTGGGTGACAAGTCAAGTAGGCCTGGTTTAGCACATGGACTCTCTTACTGTTGTAACACATGTGGAATGTGGTTTGGCTGCTAAAGAAATTGTCCACCTGGCAACATATGTTGCTTAAAAACATCTATGTATCATTCAACACAATAATCCCCATTTTTTTGTTTATATTTAGAAACAATATTCCCAAATTTGCAGACCCTGTTTTTCACAGAGCCTCTCCAAGTTGCTCTTTTTACACTCAATGCTACTTCTCTGTTGCCAGTTGACCGACAAAAATTGTGAGCTGTTCCACCAGGTGTTTTTTTTTTTAAGCATTTAACACCTTTTCCAGTCTGTTGCCACTGTCCCAGCTCTTTTGAAACGTGTTGTTAGCATCATATTCATATGGGCTATCGAAGTTTTGCAAATCATCAAACTGTGTATTTCTTATACATTCTACAGAGCAGCTTAACTCTTTTTTTCATGTGGGGCTGTCTATAATACTTATAATAATCATGAATGTAAATTTCAAAAAATATCAACACAATTGGAAAAAAAAACAAATGACCATAGAACTAAATTGCAACCTTTCTGATATTAATAAAACAGGCAATCAGCGGTGTCAGGTAAAAGGTGAAGTACAAATACATAAGTGCAGTAATTAAGCACTGTTCTATAAATTTTATTCATTTATTATACTTGAGATTTTTTTTTTTTTAGATTTGCGACTTCAAATCTTACTTCACTACATTTTCCTCAAAAAATGTGATATCATAATTTACTGCACTGATATAAGACATCTAGTGGGCTCTTACTAGGCTCCTATGGGAGAGTGTCAGTCACAGATCATTAATCTTTCTACTTGTACACTGGAATGGTTGTCATGTTTCCGAGCAGAATATTTCCTACTACATGTTCCACACTTTGGCCAAACAAAAGTGAAAATACACATTTAGACCTTCTGTTTGGGACAAGGACCGACACTTCAAGGACCGATTCTATTTCCAGCAAATGTCAATTAAGTTGATAACGTGAAATTATTTTTTAACTTGTGCTTTTGGTTATTATACTTAGTGCCTTCAAACAGCAGATAGTTATGACACTTACGGAAAAACTACTGTGCTTGGTGGTGGGGGAACCGACGAGCGTAAGCAGAGGGGTTTGTAGATGAATTGCAGTCTCGAATTTCATCTGCATTGTTAGTTATTTGTACCTTATTGTATGCCTCTCATGGCTTTTAATGTCCTTTAAAAACATGAAAGACTTAACTCATTGTCTAAGAAACTGACGTGCCATAGGGGACAAAATAAAGCACGTTTACGTGGACTACTACAAATTTTCTGATTTAAGTCTTTTCTTAAGGGTGACTTCAATTTTTACCTGAGTCACTCTAGAGAGCGATATCGTTACCCAAACTCGAATAGGTTTTCAATGCTTTTAACAACAGCAGGACGCAAAAACCAGGACTTCGTTATTACCAGTCATGTACTAACGCTCTGTCGCTCGCGTGGGACTCCGGGACTTGTGGTTTTCTTACACTACCTATTACGTCAGCGGAAGTGTTTTGACGGTACGCAAGCTGGGTCACATTGGTTTACGCTTTTGTAATGGTGTGAGACAGAGTCCAATGTCTGCAATGGAGGAAGCAAACACAGGTATCAAAAACATTTGTTTTTGCTTTCTCGAATGTTTGGCGCCACTCTGACGCGTCGACCCGCGTCACTCATTCCACGGCCCCGTGTCCTTGGTCACCATCGCCGAGTGTTCGGTGGACCCGCGGAGCTAACGTTAGCCGTGTTACCTCCGTTTAGTTACGCTACCTGTCGTCGACCTGTCACGCCCGCCTCTGGTTACATGTTGGGTGTCTTCATTTCAGTTCCGAGTCAGGTAGCTTCGCACTGTGGCTGAGCGCCTATAAGCTATAGTTCATACAAACCATAGCCTGGGTTGCCGGATGTGGTCAGTTCGTCCATTGAAGAAAGGTCACTAATATTTCACTGCAAAAGGATACTTTACAAACAAACGTCCAGCATTGAAAATGATGCTTGGTTTACTTATGACTTTTGCTGAGATGCAATGTGTTGGACCAGAGCTTTAATATATTTGATAAAACAATGCGTGTTATTATTTTGTCATGGGGAAATAAAGCATTGAAAGGTGGGGAGGTACATCCCCACAAACTACACACAGATGTCGGGTGCATTTGCATGATGTACATCCGTCAATGTGGAATCTAGCAAATCTATCAACAATTTTGAACTGTACACATAATCTTAGTGGTGAAAGAACAGCAGATGATCAGATTTATTGCAGATTATCCATTGAAAATAAGAACCTTGCAACCTGTCTTTATGTTTTAAGCAGTAGAAAAGTGGTAGCAGGACATGTTTGAGTTAATTTGCTTTGCATGTAGGGTGATGTGATTACCACACATCTTCATTTTAAAATTCCAATATTGTAACAACATATTGTGTTGCCCCTGGATTGCACCTACTTGTTGTTGATTATTTTCCACTTGAATTGAGTGATTGGTTATTTATTTATTTATTCTCAAAATGTGAAAACTGTCAAGAATACCTAGAGTCCGAAGTAACAACTTGACAATGACACTTTTGTCCAAACCCCAAAATTCTTAAAAATTAAAAGCACCAAATCAATCCAAAGTTTTTTTTTTTGTTCCAATATCTTCCACAATTTCAGTTAACACATAAGAGGCACTTGCAGGGGCTAATATTTATGCTGATCATTGTTCTGATGGTTTACCTGTGCATCTGTCTTTCTTAGAGGAGATCCCTCTGAGGCATGTGGAGAAAGAAGTCCTAATCCCAAAGATGATGAGGGAGAAAGCCAAGGAGCGCTGTGCTGAGAAAGTTGAAGGTGTGTTTGTGTTCCAGTCAGTCACTGATGGTGTTCTTCTTTTCTATCCACAAGTTCAACACACGGATCAATAAAACTGGTACAGAAATGCAGCACCACAGCCAGCCTCCCCTCATGTTGTCTAATTATTTTGCTGCTAACATTTACACCAGACATGTAACTTGCCTTTAATTTGATTGGTTTTCTGCCCATAAATTCGCTACTTCTACTAGATGCTGTTTTGAGCAACTGTTATTGTTGATTGTTTGGTTTACATATCTGGGATTTAAATACGCAGCAAGACTGTTTCATAATATTTTCAATTATATTTTCTGAATGGTGATTAGATATTGAAATAGGTTTTTGTGAAGAAGATGTATTTTGATAAGCCTGTTCCAGGTCTTCAGTATTATTCATACGGGTTCACTCAAATTATTAAAAGTGAGCCACTATTAATGAAATCAGCAATCGCAGTAATCACAGGTTTTACCGCTGTGGCATGTCTAAAATTTAGTTTTAAATAAAGATGAGTAGATAAGGATTTTTAGTGAACTTTGAGGTCACACCGCAAACATCACAATGATAATCAGGGATAAATTTGAGCTCAGCGCCGTACTTTTCATAAGTGCAGGATTGTTTTACAGCCCTGCATTAGCTTGGTGTGCTGCATAAACTGTGTCCTGTGATAGAAATGCACAAGTTGGCCCAAGTTGCCACTGTCTTTGCACATAAACGGAGGCTGCAACTTTGCTCGTGTATGCTCTCATTGCACCGTCTACTGCAGCAACACATCAGCCAGGTAATGACTGTGCTATGTGGTTTATAGAAATCTGATCACAGCCTAAATGAACTGGTGTGCACGGCACGTGTGGGGAGTCTTGCAAGGCCAGCCTGAGGTGATGGGACAGTCAGTTGCTGTGTGGGCAGTGGAAACCCCCCCACACACACACTACAGGTCTCTTATCCCAGGCATATTCACACCTTTGCATCTGCCCACTGTCATTTAGTTTTGTTTCTTTTTTTACACAGGAACAATCTGTGTTGTCTTGTCTCTGCATATGTGCCTCAAAATGGAACCATAGTTTTTTTAGGGCTTTGTTCTTGAAGCAGACAAATACAAGTGACCTGTGTCTTTATAGCTTTATTTTATAGCTTTAGAGCCAAACAACTGAGTATGCAAGCAACCCAAATACTCAGTTAGAAACCACATTAACATTGACTACTGATATGCTTTTGCAATACTTGGATGTACAGCTTTGTGGCGTCAAATTGAATTCATTAGGTCTGTGTCTTGGTCCCAAATTTCAAAACATAGAAGGAAAACTATTCAACAGAGATAGTAAGTTTCCCAATAACTGTGGGGATGGAACTTATTTTAGTTTATTAGTTTGTTTTTTTTCTAAAAAACTTCCTGAAAATCTAGACTTTCACTTTTTGTTGGAACTTCATACAACATGTACAATCCTCTTTGCCCAAAAAGTTAGTGTGCTGTGTAAACTGTAAATTGAAACAGAATTTGATGATTTTCAGACTACTGAAACCCCATATTTAATTGAAAATAGCACACAGACAGCATATCAAGTGATGAATTGGAGAAATATTATTAATTTTGAAAATTACATCCACATTTAGAATTTAAAGCCACCAATTCCTTAAAAAAACGTTGGTTGTAATTTTTCTAAAGTGAAATGTTTTCCTTAGATTGCTTGATGTAGGATTTCAGCCGCTCAACAGTTTGGGATCTCCTTTGTTGTAATTTAAGTTTCATAATGCACCAAACGTTTTCAATTGGTGGCGGGTTGGGACCGCAGGCAGGCCAGTTTAGCACCCTGACTCTTTTACTACGGAGCCATGCTGTTGTCATACGTGCAGACCATGGTTTGGATTTTTTTTGCTGAAATAAGCAATGCCTTCCCTGAAAAAAGACATACTTGGCTGTATATGCTGCTCCAAAATGTGTATATGTTGTTAGGCATTAATAGTGCCTTTACAAATATGCAGGTCACGCATGCCATGTGCACTGATACACCCCCGTACTGTCATGAATGCTGTCTTTCGAATTGTGTGCTGATAATGAGCCCGACAGACGAATCATCAAATTCTCTTTCTATTTACATTTATGACAGTGTCCCAACTTTTTTGGAAACAGTTTTGCATTAGAGGTTCACACCGTACATGTTCCTCAACAGGTCCAGGGCACCGTAAATGTTTAAACCTGTAGCTTCTGCTTTTTACCTACTGCCAATTTACACTTCTGCATCTTAAAGAATGACAGACAAAAAAGCCTAAACTGCTGCCAGGCATTGTACATTTCTTTAGAATAGCCTCTCCTGACATAAAGCTAATATAATACATTGGTCTTTTGGTGTAGCAACCTTCTGCGGCCTCTATTGGTACCTTGGGACAGAGCTGAGGCATTTGCTGATTAGATTAGTCGCACTGTTCTGCTTCTCTAAATTGGTTTTGCAGTTGTTTGTTTTTTTCACATTTCCACCCTGATGAAAGTGTGATAACCATATTAATGCTACTGATAAAGGTAATTATAATGTAAGTTATGCTAAAGGGAGTGTTTTTAATTTAATCCTTGAGAAAGAGCTTGCTAACAAGGTGAAGACTCAGTCTTCAACACCTTGTTTGCAAAGAGAATCTTGCACGTTTAGTGCAGGATACACCACTAACTAGGGCACAATGTAACTGACTGCAGTTTTTGGAACTTTGAAAACCCACAAGCATTTAAAGCTTCTTAAAAAGTTTCTTAAGGAATATATCTGTTGACCACAGAGTCTAATTTGGGCCAAGTGGAACTTTGAAGCACACTTCTACCTGCCAAAGTAATAAATCGCCTTGTTGTGTCACGTTACATATGTATTTCAGTTCAAAGATAATGGGTATTATGAAGAATACATATAAAAATACCAGAGCACAACTTTTAAAATACATTGATCAGTAGCTAATCATTTTCATCATGATCATTGATCAATGCACGACCAATAATTTAGAGAAAAAAACTTTATCTTAATTACGATGAGTCAAATCTACACTAAACTAAATATATATTGATCAGTAGATCATTTACATTCATGTTGACACCCTGATGTGTCTCCTGCTTTGCTGACGTGTATATTCAGGGATTTTCAGGGGAACACCCTTGTGCTCAGATGTCGACCAAGATGACTTTCAAAATGATTCACACGTAAACACACTTCATGTGGGTATTTGTGTCTCTAAAAAAATAAAATAAAATAAAATTTATATTGATTGATTGATTGATTTATAAAGAAAAACTTGATACTGAACGCAAAAATGGCACCCATTCAATCCAATGAATGCGTATGTTCCTTTGAGCCCGTAGACTTTACATTGTGATACTGTCAGTAATGCTTAAGTTGCTTTTCTTGGCTTGAAGACAGTTTGACAAATATAAACCCCCCATTGATTAAAAGTTCATAATAGAAAGTTAATTTCAAGATCTTTGGATTTTGAGGCAAAATAAATACTGTTAAAAAAGCAGAACAATATCCCATGTCTCTATTTGATAATGGCTCATACTATGTACTTGTACATCTTTTTTGTCATTTTAAATGATACCTCCATGCCAGTGTATTTCAGGAATGTGTGAAAAGAACCGGCGAAAAATTAGAACGAGATTTTGTTCCATCCCTAAAAGCTGCTGCTTCCCGTTTTGCATGTGTAAAATCACAAATTTCTTTACCTTCCAAAAGATTTAAAGACAGTAAAAGAAGGGCTCTGTGGCTCCCTGCAGGCCCTGGGAGGATAAGAATTGGCCAGTCATTGTCTTTGGCAAACGCTTCATCACAGGTTAGATAATGATACCACTAACTGGACAATGATAGTCAATTAAGTTCGCGCAAAAGTCAACATTAATGGAGGAAGACTCAAAAGACCCACCCGCTCCAAAAAATCCCAGGTTGAATTTGTTTCTCTTCCACCCCTAAAGTGCCCAAATTGTAGTAAGATCTGCACCCTTCCCTGTGACAACAGCATGAACCTCCCTGGGACCTTCATTGGGAGGAGAGGGGTTAAGGTCCTTGCATCCTTGCCATGTTGAGCTCCCTCCCACTTCATCTCCTGTTCTCAAACAGATCTAGGAGAAGCGTGTTAACCATCCTTTGCCTTTACACTTGCAGGCTTCAGTTCAGAGATTGACACGTCTCCGCTGTATTCACTGCCACTGGCAGTCAGGAAAGAATGAAACAGAACCCATCTTTAATTCTTAGGGCCACAAGCATGTTTCTGTTTATGCCTGATGTGATAACTCTTACGGAGCCGATGTGGAAAATGGATGACCCACTGATTAATTTTTTTTCTAAATATACACACATTCTGAAATTTAAAACTGATTTAAAAAAAAAAAAAAAAAAGGTTTGACTTGACAGCCATTTTGAAATGGGAATTAGGACACAACAAACTATTCCACTTTAAAAACTAAATTAAAAAATAAACAGTTTATCAATTTGAAAATTAAATTTTGTGTCTTTGTGCTGTATTCATTTGAAAGGGATTTGCAAATCGCCATATTCTGTTTTTATTCACAGTTTACACATTGTCCCAACCTAATGGGACTGGGGTTTGTACAACTAGTCTGTAGCCAGATTGATAGGAGACATGGAGTAGAGTAACCTCAGACCAAGTTCTTACCTGTTCTTTCTGTATGTTATTTTAAGTAATGTAAGGCGAAATGTATAATGTTAATAGTTTTCAAACTCATGGTTTTTCATGTTTAATAAGAGCCTCTTTCTCTGTTTCTGTTTTTTTTTTTTTTTGTCTGCCATCTTCTGTCTTTCTCCAGCCTTCAACCACTGCTGCAAAGAGTCCGGGTTCTTCATGGTGTTTAAGTGTCGGGAGGAGAATGCTGCTCTGAAGGAATGTCTAACAGTTCAGTGAGTATTTTGTGTTTTAACAGTAAGTTCTCTCTTGTGTGTTATTCCAGCAAACTTTCACATGGGCTTAACCCACTCTAAGGGACACACACGCTGACCTCTCTCAACTGTTGCCAAGTATCAGTAGTTACAAAAACCATAATATAATCACCATCGAAGTGATTCATTAATTCTGCAAAATCAATACTGTGCCTTTTGTCATTCCTCAGCTACAAGGACCCCGTGTTCTTTGAAGAGTGTAAGCAGGAGTACATTAAAGAGAAGCTGGACTTTGAGAGGACGGGGATCCCATCAAAGAACCGGAAACAAAAACTCCCAGCTAGCATGTAAAGATTTAGATGACACCCAAACAACTTCCAAGGTGAATTGTGGCGCGTGAGGCCACAACCAGTCCTGCACACCCAGGATAGAAAGTCATCTGGCAGGGATTACGTGTAAGAAAGAGTGGACTGTAATCAAAATAATGCCATCTTCTAACTCATGTGCTCTTAATTTTCCCTTGGCTGCAGTAGCAGCATTTCACATTACAGTGCATATACCAATGATATATCAATCATGGTGCTGTTATTCTCTGATCTTCATTGTATAGCAAGGCCTGCCTTTCTAAATTGAGGGATGCTTTATATCTGCTGAGCAATGTGTTGTATGTTTATACTGTACATGCAATGATACAGTTCATCTAATGCATAAGTGAATAACGAAGAGGCCTCTTAATGAACCAGACAATGAACTGAGAGATCGTGTGACACATGAAATGAGACGATGTAAATAAAACAATATTCTGTAGCAATGAAGTGGATATTGTAAATTTAAAAGGATGTTAAATGTCTGTGAATTTTTGTTTTTATTCGGTCAAACATGACTGAGGTATATGATGTTTTATAGAGTCTGATGATGATTTTTGTGACGTATGTGTTTTAGATGAAGATGTTAAGCACAGTGGTGCAGTGGTTAGCACTGTCGCCTCACAGCAAGAAGGTCCTGGGTTTGATTCCGGGTCAGGACGTTTCTGTGTGGAGTTTGCATGTTCTCCCTGTGTCTGCGTGGGTTCTCTCCGGGAACTCCGGCTTCCTCCCACGTTCCAAAAAACATGCAAATCTGGGGGTAGGTTAATTGGTCACTCTAAATTGCCCCTAGGTGTGAATGTGAGTGTGGATGGTTGTTTGTCTCTATATGTCAGCCCTGCAATGAACTGGCTGAATGAATGTTAAGCCAAAAGGTGGTAAAGCAGTATGACACGCCAAAGCCTTGAACTCATTACTAAAAACAAAGACACGGTCACTTTCTTTCCTCATTTAATTGATCATATTTACAAACAGTCTGAAGTGCAGTAAATCTAAAATATAATTCATATCTACTGTACATTGCATTTGGTTTGCAAATCGTTTACAGGAGTATGAAACTACTGCTGTAAAACAAAATTTTTCAAACATAGGGACCACAGTTACCATGAAACCGACTGAAGAAAATGCAAAACAAAAAGTCTTCATCAACCATGGGCCTTTGTGCTCCTAGTTTTAAAGTCACAGATCACATTTCTTCAGGTAAATGGACATGTTGACATGCCACCTTCAGACACCTCTTGAACACTTCAGAAGTCTTTGGGAAAGTTGGGAGAGTTCTGAAGCCCACCATACAAATGTTCACGTTCTTCCTTTCATGTTTACTATGTGATTCTTAAAGAGATCCAATGAGAAACATTCCCCTCCAAGCGACTTATTAATGTCATATGGCAAAAGAAATCAACCAAAGATTAACACTAGCACAGTACAGCATTTAGATACATGTTCTGTTTAAAATCTCCACAAACCTCAGCAGGTTTCCAGCAGAATCAGGGTTTCAAAGACAGGAGGGTGCGCGACTCTTGTGTCATGAGTCCTTCAATCTCATTTCTAGAGGAATAAACTCCAACAATGCAATTTTACATCTACACATCCACTTGCAAGTGAGAAAAACAGCAGCATCCTGTCTGACAGTAGCTCCGAGAGAAGTGAATATGTGCTAACAGGCAGGTTTAAGGAGGCTCGTGTGGACTTTCTGTGAAATCATTAACAGTTTGTTGTGTGGCCCGTGAGGATACAGTGCTTTATTGCGGAGCAACAACAATAAAAATTCCACTCATGTGTCCTCAATAATCCAAACATTTTAGAACTGCATTCTGAAAAGTGAGTCAATTGCCATTAGCCATTAGGTAGATTGACAATGTCCGATAATGATTCATAATGACATTGATGAAAACAAAAACAAGTCCTATATGTCAAAGATTTCATTTGGTAGCTGTCAAAGCAACAATCTGTGATTATCCTACAGTTACTCAAAAGTCAGCCCCGATCACAGTACACAAACAATCACATTATGGCCTCATCCCTCAATATCTGCACAATCATGAGACAAACATGGGACTACATACCACGTTTACTTTACAGTTGTCAAATGTAAGAAGACTTGCATTGGCAGGAGTAGTTTTACAAATTCTGGTACTATGCACTGGCTGCAGTGATTCACTGGCCACATGGATAGAGAAAGAGGCCCTCTGAGCCCTATTGGGTTTATTAGGCCGAGATACAGATACAGGCAGGCTGATCTGCACACACAGGCACACTCTGCTTGACGTGTGTAGATTTATACACAAATAAAACTAGCTTGTATGCATGCTTGCATACACACCTATGCATGTCCATACAAGGACACACACACAGACAAAATATTCTGAGGGTCTTTCATCAGCTTCTCCTCTGCAAAGTCATGTATGCTCACTGATGTGGTGTGCAGAGATGAGAGTCTTTACCTTAAAAAAGGCTTCCACTGGCCTCACTGAAAGTAGTTCCCACAATCAGCAGGTCCAGTCCAGCCCAGAGGAGTGGTCTTATCAAGTTAAGGCAGGTTAGGTGGTAGCTATGTGGCAGGATTATAATTCATTCATTCATCTATTTGTTTATTTTCTATCAAATAACACCATTACATCATCTTTTTCCATCAGGGAAGTTCTTCTCAAAAGGGCTTGGCCCACTCAGCTTTGGGAGGGCTCCTTGGAGTGCAGGTTCCAATTGAGGATGAGTTGGACGCAGTGGAGTGTCCGTCCCAGATCATGGCTTCGCTGGGTTTTGGGGGACTGGGGAAGGACCGCGAGCTGTCATCCAGGGAGGCCTGGTTCTGGGGAGGTGGGGGCAGGAAGACAGAGCAGGTGTCGCTGCCGACCAGAACCTCTCCTGAACACCTCCGGGAGGGCCAGGGCCCGTTGTAACAGCACTCCTCCCTCAGACTGTCCGGCAGGAGGGTGCCTGAAGGCCCGCTGGCAGGGGGGTGGGGGCGGCCGGTGCATGAGGGGACTGGGGGAGCGCTTGGAGGGCGAGGCACTGACACCCGAAGAACTGTATGGTGTTTGCTCTTTTCCATGTCGTCCAGACACTGGATTGGAACTGCCGAGGCAGCGGGGCGAGGGGAGAGAAGAGAGGGACAAGGTGACAAACAAAGGAAGGAAAAATTAGGTTATAATGCAAAAATAAGTGATGTGGTTGGAGAAACTTGCAAAAAACAACACAGATTGTGGTAATGTCATAACTGCTGCTGCAACAGTGCCAGTTTTTGTTTCCAAGTATACATTATTTTTTTTTAAACAATAGCTGTCCTAATGGTACATCTTACAGTCACTTATTGCATTATACTATAAAAACACAGTGATACTGTTTGTCATTTATTTGTATTTGATTATTTTATGATCACACACTGTATATATCATTGTCACGTTTTATACTACGTTTTATTGAAGTTCTTGTATGGCTGAGCAAACTTGCTGAACACAAAAATGTGTCTTTCCATACTCTGGAATGTCAGATAATTTTATTAATATTTATGTGTGATATAAAAAAGGGGAATTAAATTGAGTTATTATAATTGGCATTAAATTAACTACTGAGTTTTAAATATCTAACATCTGATTATTAAATAATAGTATTGTCAAAAATAGATACTATACTTCACAGCTTTGGGTTAATTACTGAGATGTGTCATATTTTTTATGTGTATGAAAAACAACTTGTTCTTTCAACTGCATCACATCTGTCTGTAAAAGCTGGGTGACAGCATAATTGAAGCCATCTACATATCTTTCCAATAGCTGGAAGAGTTGTCTCTCTTCGCACTTGGCTGTATTTGGCGCGATCACACCTTCTTTACTCCTCCTTACTTACTGTACTTGAGTGAATTTCTAAAGACACTTAACAAGAAGCTGTTTGATCCCTGACTAAATAATATGCTTTATATTGTAAAACAGAGAAGCAGGATTAAAAAAAAAAAAAAAGAATTAAAAAAAAAAAAAAAAAAAAAAAATCACACCAAGCTGCAGACTACATGTTGTACAACAGAACCTCTGCACCATGTCAATATCAACATATGTGAATCAATAAATCCCAAATAATTAGGTGTCGCTTGCCAGAACAGAGCATATCCATACACAAATTATGAGTCCTAATTTCTCTCTCTGTCACACACACACTGCACATTGCTATCAAATCATCCTGAGCAAATAACAAAGTTTAAATGAGTATCTCTACCCACTACTCCCCCCTACCTTTCTTCATCATCCCTCCCTCCTTCCATGAGAGGGTCTCCTGAGTCTGGGATTTGAATAAAAGTGATTCCAAAGGAGGAACATTAGAAGAATACAGATGCATACTATGACTGAATAAATATATATCTCACTCGCCTTCCCGCCCTCTTCCTCTCTCCTCTTTTTTTTGCCACTCCTGCTTTTCTTATTTCTCCTCAAATTACTGGATTACCCTCTTATTCAGTGGAATAAATAGACCGAGATTTATTTTCTTGCCATATTTCGTTCTAATTTTCACCTCCTAGTCTGCTGTTCTCACACTTGGGAGAACTGACAACAGGAAAATCTCTCCTGCTGTAGAATACATCATCAGAGAGGGACTGCGGGGGGAGGCAAGACCATTTCATTATGTCCTTTATCAAAGTGTTTGAGTACTTTGATAATCTCCACAGTCTTATCACACCCTTATGCAAATGGCAACAAGGAGCAGCAGGAGAAATCTTCTCACCAAGTAGCACTTCTACAAAAAAAAAGTCTTCCCCAAAGACAGAAACCAATAGCCCTCTTCTTTGGTTAAAGTGTGAACTACGTTAGTTCCTGTGTCAAAAAGGAAGGTTTAAAGTTTAGCCACTGCACTTGACACACACATGGATCAGATATATGATACACTCAAGGTGGACACAAAAGTTTAAGTAGTTAAATATGCCAACGCTTGCCAGTGTTTTCACTTCACTCCTTCAGGTTGACAGATAAAAACTACAGTCACTGGCTGTAGTTCTTCACTTTGTATTTTATTATGTCCCCTCTGCACTTATTCAGTGTGTCATTTAAAAGGACTCCTGTAATTGTTTTGTTGCTAAAGTCTTCAAAACTGAAGGCCTCTTCATTAGTAATACTATTTTACTTTTTTTTTATGTCATACCGGTAGCTAAACAAAGTGTCCATGCATTTTATGACAGAAAATAGAAAATATGAAACAGATGGATACATATAAAATTATAAAATAGGCCCACTGATTAGAACAATAGATAGATAGATAAAATAGAATTTCCTGGGCAGAATTGCCATTTATTTTTATACTGGTGTAAACATAAGACATCTGTACGTCAGTGGCAACTTGTGAGATACAGGATGCTGAATGTGTGAAAAGTGTTGGTGGGCACTCACGTATACTGACGCACACAAAAAACGATTTGTAGCAAAATACACACCAGCAACGACACACTCCAGAGTGTACTTTTTGTATGCGTCTCACCTTGTCTTGTCTCACTGATGAGCGGCCTGAGTCTTCGAATCAGACCTGCTTGGTGCTTCAGCTCTGAATGGAGATGAGTGACCTCGCAGCACAAGGCCTCGTATGTCTGCTGCATGCTCCTCTGCCTACACAACATTTTATTGTAACATTAGATTTTTTTATTGTGACATATACTGTGTCTTTGATGCTATAGTATTTAATCAAAAAGGAAAACATTTAATGATCTCAATAAATGTTTATATAAATGTCCTGAATGCTGAATAGCCAAGACGTAAACTGCCAATGAAAACTGGCAAAAATTTGTAGGACATGTTGTTTATGGAGGAATTTATTTGTGCTAAGTGTAATTCTATCACGTAGTCTGTTTTTTTATGTGACACAGCTGTGCAGATGTGAAAGTTGCAGATCAGCTTCGCAAATGTTGACCATAATTACGCAACAACACAGGTTCGTTTAGAGGGCTACAAAGGGAAATTTTTAATGATGCCATGGCTGACACAAAAACAACATGACAGAATACCTTGATGGATTAAACACTGCTAAAAAAGTAGCAACAGCTGCATTATAAACCAAAGACGAACATGAAAAAGTGGTGGTATTTGAGGCAACACCTACAAACTGTCCAATCCACACCTTATGCAAAGATGGAAAATCTCATCAACACTTTGCCTAAACACCTTAAAACAGCAAAATATTAGGAAAAACAAGTGAGAAAAAAACCCAGAAGCTTTTGATGCTGCTAAAAAGACCATCTGAAAAGTGCCGACGTATGAAACAATTATAATGCACAACAAATTGAATTTTCTTCGTGAGATGAGGAGATGCTTATGTGCAGGAGATTATCCTCACTGAAAAAACTGAACTGTTTTTAATGGACACAAGTGTTAAGACTTTAGATAGAGCTGGTTGTGTATGAAGTTCATCTCCTTATGAGGTAATCTGGAAATGTCTAAAGCTGCATCCTCCTCTAGTGGCTGGAAGGGACAATTACAACTCCAGCAGACACGCAGGACTGGAACAGTAACACCATACTGTGCTAGGACATCTCCAGAAAATTAGAACATCATGAGTTTTCACCTTTTAATTGAAGAAAGTGAACATTTAAATTGCATTTTACTATTTTAGTTTTGATATAATCAAATACAGCTTAAAGAATTTAAGAAACATATGTCAAAATAAGCGGCACAGTGGTGCAGTGGTTAGCACTGTCGCCTCACAGCAAGAAGGTCCTGGGTTCGATTCTGGGTCAGAACGTTTCTGTGTGGAATTTGCATGTTCTCCCTGTGTCTGCGTGGGTTTTCTCCGGGTATTCCGGCTTCCTCCCACATTCCAAAAACATGCAAATCTGGGGGTAGGTTAATTGGTCACTCTAAATTGCCCGTAGGTGTGAATGTGAGTGTGGATGGTTGTTTGTCTCTATATGTCAGCCCTGCGATGAACTGGCGACTCATCCAGCGTGTACCCCGCCTTCGCCCCAAGATGCTGAGATAGGCTCCAGCGCCCCCCCGCGACCCCTAACGGGATAAGCGGTAGAAAATGAATGAATGAATGTCAAAATAATAGAATAATTCCCTCTTTTACTATATTAGCCATAATCTGCCTGTATTTTTGTGGTGCTTTTCTTGTCAAGCGCTTTCACACTCCAACTTTTGCATTAACACACCCATTCATACAGTGGTGCAGTGACCATCTCCTGCTCATGACTCACAGACCGAAGGGCGCAGCATCTGGTTCAAATTCGGGGTTGGTGTCTTGCTCAAGGAGACATTTCAACAAAGATATAGACTGCAGGAGTGTGGGATCGAACCTCCGACCTTCCGATCACTGGACAACCAACAACCAACTCACGGAATGTGCGATGAATATGGAATATGTTATTAATATTATATATTAAAGTTTTTAGGAACAAATAAAAACATAAGGTTTCCACCATATTCTACTTTTTTGATATGGACCAGTATATACCTATCTAGGCTCTACAATAATATTCACAAAATAACAATACCTCGCATTTGTGTCACAGGTCTGGTCTGAGTCTGGTCCGTTTAGGTCACAGGGTTCCTCCTAAAACAGAGTCAAGTTCAGCAACAGAGAGAGTAAAACTAGTATCTAAACATTTGTTTTCAAGTATTGTCATGTTTTTTTAATTTTTTTTATGTCAATATAACTCAGTACTCCTACACTCCTTTATCTAATAGTACAACTCTCTGTTTCCCCCCGTCCATTGCTTATTCCCACATCTCTCCACTACTCTGCTTCCCGGTGTCACCCTTTCCTTTATTACTTTTCTCTGCTCCAGTTACACCACAAACATTGCAAAAGTCTGCTCTCTCTTTTTTTTTTGATGATGTTCTCTCGTCTTGTCTTCCCTATTTTCTTTTCTACTATCCCCTTCGTATCCTGTCAACTCTTTCACCCAGCCATCACTTACCCCACTCTTCTCCAGCAGTTTACTGTTTTCCAGTGTCACCCTCTGAAGCTCCTCCTGCAGTTTGTGGATCTTCAGCTCAGTGCTCACCTGGACCACA
>KV751343.1:3161095-3173808 GCA_001698575.1 Mola mola
GAAGGCCCAGTTTATTTGAGTTCCCTGAGTTGCTGTCAGTGTAGCCAGTTTATGGAGTGAATGTGCAGTATGTTAGTTACTCTTGAGTTTCTCAATAAGAACACAAAGATGTGAGTAATGTGGCATCATGGGAATTGTTGTTTTCGCTGTTAAACAACTACCATTGCTTAAAATCTGACACGACTTCTCGTTCTCTGACTCCCCCCAAAAGTCATAGCAACAGATGACCTCCTGAATCGCACTGTTGCTTTCAATACTTCCAGGTCTCGCTGGATAGAACATTTTTGGAAATAATGAAAGTACACATCTCCAGATATTTTTGGAAGTTTTAACACAGATTAACAGATAAACATGATTTATCTTTAACTTTTTCACAGTTTAAGGCAATTCTCTCATCTTTCCATCAAAGCAACCAGTGGACAAACAGCTTCAAGCGTGAAATCATCCTGACCCATTTTGTGAAGCATCAAAACCAATCAGTAACAATATTTATTTTCTCCCAAAAATCTGAGAAATATTTCTTTGTGTAAAAAATAATGACTGCACTGCTCAGTGTTCAGATATTTAGAGTTGTTATTTTAACTCAGCTGATTTACAGTTAAAACAACAATTTAATCCACATTTGTTTGTAGCCCCTGTCCCACCTACAAAGACAGCCCTGAACAGATATTCATGAAAAGCCATTTCAATATTTCAACTTTTTTTGATGCGCAGACATTCATTTACAAGTATAGGCTGGTAAAAAAGTTAAGAGTTAAAGCATAAAAGCATAGATTGCTATGTGTGTGTAAACCTATGTACAAATCATTCTCTTTATTACAATTAATGTACAGTTTTTAAAACCATCGATGTACAGATGGCCTTGTTGTTACTTTATATGCTCATGCATGCAGTGAACATCGTGGTCTAATGTGCATATTGTTGTTTTACAGAAAGACCTTGGTCATAGAGGGCTTCAGGTTTGAGAATACTACCAGCATGGAGAGACTGAGGAGGCCGAGGTCACAAACTGGTGCAGGAGGGCGCCAGAACGACGCATAGCTGATGGCTACTGTAGTGTTTACTATCAGACAAGCTTGGCAGGGTCAAACGACTGGCAGAGGTCACAATGGCAGACAGAGGGCCAGCGAAGAGCACAGTTTAAAATGAAGGGAGAAAGGTTAGAGTAGATGAGAGTAGCTCCTTACAGACAGAAACAAATGTAATATAGAGCAAAACGGTCATTGTAATTGTTCATTCTTACTTGATTTAAGATATTTGAGGGTAAAGCTTTACAATAAGGGTACATTAATTAACATTACAGTTAAATTAACATTGCAGTAATAAGCATTTGCTAACAGTTAATGTGTCATGTAATCACTAACGGAACTAAATTTAACTAAGGTACTTATTCAATATTTTCTAACCATATTTTTAACATGGTAATGGCCATTAACCAACAGTAGTAATGATATGAGAAGCATTTTGACACAGGCAGCCACCTAACTCCATAATTCTAACAGTAATAAAGGATTAATTAATCCAAACTAAGCATTTAGTAATTTTTTTGACACTTACTGTAAAGTTGAAGACAAATCTCTTAAGTGATACCTCATTAAAACATAATAGCACTGAATAAGCATGACTTAAGTGCAATAAATCATTTATTAACCCGAATGAACCATTTATGAGTGCCATTTGTGACCCTTATTGAAAAGTTTAAAACACATATCCTTTGAACAACATCTATCAGTATGATTTTAAACTATTGAATAATATGAATCTGATCTTAGGTTAGCTTATTATTGCACTAATATGAATTAACACACCCCTGTTTTAAGGTGTCACCTACCTGGGTAATAGCATAGAAGAGTAACAGCTCTGAGTTGCAATGTTTGGCAGTTTGTTTAAATTTTACGTTTTGCTACAAATATTCATCAGGGATGAAGTTAAGCTAAAGTTTAAATGCCATTGTTTAGGCAAATAGTGATGGTTTAAATTACTAAAAACTTACTTACAGCACAGCACATTTTGCTGTAGAGTGAACTGAAAGGAATAGTAACTCACTGACATTTAAATCTGTTTTAATTCACTTGGAGTTTTTGCCTTTAAATGTGGTGTGGGTTGCCACACATTTAGTGTCTTCTTTAAAGGGCACTCTTGAATAGGAACGTGACTTGCTCTTAGACTACAGAGCTATTAGACCATTAAGTGCATTTTGGTTCAATCTTGTAGATCTACTTCCTTCATGAAAAGTTTCACAGGCCACCTTTCAGTTCAGTCTGCCTGAGAAATAAATGAAGAGTACAGGACTATACAGTGTCCATAAGATATTTTTGATTTGTTCAAGTACTGGATTCATTCCTTTAAAAACCAGAAATACAACTATGTGCATTGAAGGAACATCATAATAGTATATTGACATCAGTTCAATCTATTTCTTTACTTATTTGTTCATTCATGGTGTGTAACTAGTATTAAAAAGCATTCGCCATGACATTTACAATTCTCTTGTATACAATTCTACAAAGCTACCACTTACATTGCATTATAGCCTTAATTCACAGTATTTGATGAACGAAAGAACTGGTCACAGTTGTAGCATTTTGTTTCATGTTGCTATTGAAGTGAATGTGAACATTTGTAAGCAAATTGTAAAATAAATCCCCTCGATGGTGAAACCAGGACAGAAGTTCATCAGTCTCGCCTTGCCGTGTGTAAAGTAGGCTGTTAGGCTCTGAAATGAACAAACAAGATCTGCCAGTGGATTGTGCGTGTTAGAGCATCAATATAACCAATTAACAATTAGAATGTCTGCTGAATGATCAGACCTTGAAATTTACCAAGCATTAGCATACAAAGTAGCCTGACATAATTTATGCAAATAAGGCCATTGTTATGCATGTGCTTGTCCTGCGCTCAAATTAAGTGCTTGTTTGGAGCACCGGAGGTGTTTGCAAGCATGAGCTCTATGACAACATATTAGGGAAGTAATGGTCACTTGAAAAATCTAATTTGTTTTAAATTTGGCTGTAAACTGTGGTCATTAGAAGAACGTGTCAGCTTTAATCCAGTTTAGCATTTCATTTAAGGCTATGACAGGAATTTCAGTTTTATATATAGAGGAAGAGGAGAAAAAACTTAAAGGGAAATCGTTTGGATCAGATTAAGATACACATTCGCTCTTTGCACAGAAACACATGCAAGTAGTAGAAAAACGGTAGCTACACATTCAGCAAATACTCAGGCAGTAATGACACAAGTTGCAGCTGTGTTGATTGTCATGTTTTTGTCCTAAAGTGCTACATGAATTATTTATGTAACAGCCTTTGTAATTAAATGTTGATGGGAAAAGACTGGAGTAGGAAAAGTTGAGTGCTTGATGTGCTTTGGAAATGATTATTCAACTGCTTGGTCTTTAATCATTTTTGACAATTTCAGGGCTTTCAACCGCTAGAGACTAAGGCGGCTCCCGAGACCACCTCTACACGACAGCTAATAACAGATTGACACACTTGTACTGGGTAATATCTTTTGATTTTGATTGCGGTTGTGCTTTATGATCATCTTGTGTCTGTATCTGACATAATATCTGCTGCCCATAAATCAACACTGATGGAAATCATAGACTTAAAAATGTTATGATCATTTTCTGCCAGAAGAGGGTACTGTTTCTTTGTCACTTAACTCAGCTCATGCAACTGTGCAAGAAGCCCTCAAGTAATTATAAAGGATGACAATAAGACACTTACTGGTGCATGAAGCTTATTCCGGAGAAGTAAAGTGACTGATGGTTGGACTCTTACAGGCTTGTGTTTTACTGCCTTGTAAAAGCATAAGTTGGAACATTTTGGAATTGGTAGAGATAGATATTCTGTATATAGATATTCTGTATATGTATTCTGTATATAGATATACAGAATATACCAACCTATGGATGAAAGTGATGCAGAATATATTCAGTAATCACTAGTAAGACGTGTATGGATAGTGGATTCACAGCATTCTGTCTATGAACTTGTTCTTTCCAATATAACGCCCAATCAATTACAAATACATTGCCGTAGTTAAAGTTAAATTCTGCGATGCCAAGCTGTACAGTCATATATCATACCGCTGTCTCACAGTTGTTTCTCACTGCTGAAGCAAGCTGCACCAACACAAATTACACCCACAGCAAGGATAACTCCAGCATTTCATCTCACTCTCTTCCTATCAAAACATTGGGCAATGGTTTGACAGCCATGGATCATCACGATGTGGTAATGGCTTATTGCAGATCAGTTGCATGTCGAGCTGCATAAGGAGGAATGGCATCATGAACTTTAGTTGGAGATTAGGGTGTTTTTGGGTCTGGAGTTTGTCAAACATACTTAATGAGAAAATGGCTCAACCGAACGTTGCCCTTTGTACTGTAGACGAGACGCTTAGCATCAGAGTGCTATTGGCAAGTAGAGTTCACGAGACCACTGTTTGTCTCAGCGCTCCTGGCAACACCATCTGCACTTCAAAATCGTTCTGAAGTGAAGTTCACGCGTTTGCTTGCTGTTTTGGAACAGGCCCTGAAACTGTGCCATGTAATCAGTAACTGGCCTTCTTCAGACGGCACAGAGGTCTACCATGTCCAAGGCCCCTGTATATGTGTTGATACAGCAGAGAGTTTCCCTGTAGACTGAATGGGTATCCAAGGCTGTTCCTTTGTTTTTGCTGAGCCAATTAGAGAGAGATAGCATCTGCTATAAAAGGAAAACAATAGCTGTAGTATGTGTGTCTGTCAATACACACAAAGTTTGTGTGTGCATGTCTGTGGGCTGCTCAGTTATTATGCATGTTTGTGTGTTTTTGTAGATACAGTACATCCACATTTGTGGAGTGTGTGTACTGAATAGTAATGAAAGAGAGAGGGGTGTATTGTATTTAGCAGTGGAGAAGGACACATTAGAACAAATGCCTACAAAGTATGACAGAAAACATATGGCTTTATCTGCTGTGATTCAGTTAGGGATTGCACACACACACACACACACACACACACACACACACACACACACACACACACACACACACACACACACACACACACACACACACACACACACACGCACATACCGGAAAAGTGAATGTAAATTAGACAGACATCCTGGATTTACGCACTGAGGTACATACAATGCTTGTAATTAAAAGTCGCTTTTGTTGAGTCCGACTCAGGCAGAGTTATTTTGTGCCCTCGTTCCAACTTCTGCGAAACTTTTTCACAGGAAGTTTGGTGAGGATTTCACAGTTGGCCATAGCACTCCATCGTTCCAAAGGACCTGGAGGTCATTCACCCCTACCCGCTGTTGTCTCGAGCTGTGCAGAGTTTGATGACTCCTATTTTCTCGCTAATGAGTGAAGGGAGACAGGTATGAGGATGTGTATATGTGTGTATGTGCGTGTTTAGCAGAGCTAGCTAGCACCTCTGGCTTGGCCAGCCGGCCCTACCATATGGCCACATTTATCATGTATCTTGCTATTCATTAATACTGCCCTTCCTGACTGCAGAAGCACTGCTGGAGGCCTCAACCTCACCTCAGACACGCTATGAATGACTGAATGCAGTCCACCGTAAACTGCAAAATTAAATGCGGGTGACCACCATACCGATGGACATTTTAACAGCATATCGGTATTATCTGATCCACTGGTTCCAGTGCAGTGGTTTGCGATTTGGAAAAATCAGTGGCTCATTATGTGTTTAAGTACTACTTTTCAGTGTTACATACATCGGCTCATGCTAGGTGATGCTTTGTTTATTTAAATTCTGCATCCTTAATGTGCTTCACAGATATATGTAGACCTAATGAGTCAACCATTTTCATTTTTGTCAGGGATTAAGATTTGACACCGCAAAATTATTGCTAAACAACATTGAATGACAAAGATGTGTTTTGGGAGTGTAAATGAATCTGTCCTTTTTAAAAGTTCTATTTGTAAGGAAGTCATGAAAAGATTTTCTAGTTTAAAGCCTGATGTCTAAATCACATTTTGATGTATTATTGGGTGATTTCCTTGCCTTTCCATCAGCTACAAATAGTGCTCTGATTAACATATCACTGTAGCTCCCCTGAGCTAACCATGGCAGTGCAATATGATTATCTGAGCAGATCAAGTATGATCTGCTCTCCACGGAATGTGTCAGGCTGCTTACCAGATGCACATATCATCTCTGACTTTCTGATCTCAGCTGAGTTCATTATTTTGTAGAATTTGTAGTTCTATACTTCTTGTTTGAAGAGACGGAAGAAATATATGACTGTCAGTTATATACCAAAGAGTAGAAAATATTCACCAATTCAGTACATTTAACCCTTTAAAGAAGATAACCGTAAACTACCTGTGGGCCCTTGGCTGTGTGGAGCTTTGTGTCTCTCTGTGAATATGTACTGTAAAAAACAGATGGAGAGCTCAAAGCTATCACTGATCTAATGTTTACTTGTTGAGCGTCCATCTGCTAACATTCATCACTGGTAACAATTCTAAAGGATAGAACAGCTGTTTTACTTGTTTTGTGTGAGTGTGATATGGTTGGGCTAAAGCGTTTCAAACATCACAAATTAGGAAAAGTTGTAAAGATGTTATTGGATAGGATAGTTGCAGCATTAGGGAATGTGTACCGCCATGTCTACACTGTGAACAGTGGGTAGGTTGCACTAATCTAACAGTTCAATAGCTGAAGGCAGCCAAGTAGGGAACAGATTTTAATGTGTCAATCAAACCAATATTATTGACACTCAAAATTCTTGGCGAAATCTGTTTAGGTGAATCATCAAATTGAGCTACAAGAAATGGAAGCTACGTGTCCCTAGTTATTGGGTGATCATGGAACAAAAATTTGCAGCAAAATGCAGAGAACCCCACCCCTCAGTATCTTGGAAAATGTATAATTAAGTCGGTCTGTGGAGATTTTCAGTCATCCAGGTCATGGTATTCTTGGTGTTTCAGCTGAAGGTATCTGGACTTCTTGTAGTTCCTTTCGTCTCTTGGATGAGAGGCGAAATGTCTACAAGGAACTACAAAAAGTTCAGTTTCCTTCAGCTGAAACACCAAGACTATAATTAACAGTTCTGTTAATCTATACCTGTCCCGTTTATGTCTGTAAGCACCTGAACCTGGACTACAAAACTTTTACACATTACCATCACCTTTGTTAACAGAAGTCCCACCATGCTGATTTGGTTCATCGCCAGACAGCCTCTCCGTATTTTGGAGTATATTCCTATAGTGACAGAGCGGGCCTCAGTTCTAGGCTACAGCAACTGGAAGTCTGTGAGAGGCTATTTCCTCACAAGTGTATGAACAGTGGTTGTGTAAATACTGTTTCTGCCAAGAGGGGGAGACAGAAGTTCCATACTGTAACTGTAAGTAACGTCATGTATTCTACCTGCCTTTTTCCTGAGATATAAAGCTGGTGACTTGTCCCAAAGCAGCAGGACTTTTCCTCTTGACTTTGGCTTGTGTTAGGGCGTTGTTTCAGCGTGTTCCTGTTGAGCATGAAAACATCGGAGAGTAGGCATGACTTAACTGCCCTCATAAAATCACAGACTGTTGTGCCTGTAATTTTTTTCCTTTTTTTTTTTTAATCTCAGGAAGAAGTCTTTGCATTTCTCTCCCAGTCTGTGTATCACTCTTGATTTTCAGTCATCCTGCCTGTCCATCTTCCTCTGTCTCTTCTTGACGGTTTGACAGTGTGACAGTGGTGAAGAAATGTCTCCCATCTTGTGGGGGGGGGGGTGTTTGTCAGCCGGAGTGAGATGTCTGTCTTGGTACTTGCTCTGTGTGTGGGTGTGTGTCTGTGCTTATGTGTGGATACTTTAGGTGTGTTGAAATGCATTTTGTTCGGTATGTTTTGGTTAATGTTGGGTTACTATTGTGTGTTTTTGCATTGTCATTCTAGATGTGTTTATTTGTACTTTATACTACTGTATTTAATGAATCAAAGTATGCAGTTTGATATCCCATGTGATTTATTTTAGTTGTCTATAATGATAGGCCATTAAAAGAAGACATTTCAGTGTGGCAGGTTTATCCAGATCGAAGCACCTTTCTCAACATTGACAGCATGGTTTTGCAGCCATTAAAGCTTATGTGTCAAAGTTGCTCCTAAAGTGACTGCACTGCATACAAATAAGATCTTGTTTTACGAGATTGTCTTGAGAATACATACAGCTTAGAATAAGACACCACATACACAAAAAATTAATATGTTAATATGTATCAGTCATATATATAAATACAATATATTATGTCTTGCTGCTATACTGAATTTACATTAAAGGGTTATGGTATGATGAATTTAACTAAATGTTTAGTTTAACCACTTGTTAATCCTACATACATTTAATACCTAGTTACCAAGTTATATTTTTTAGTATCTTTATCATTCTCTTTGCCTTTACAGATAAACATGACTCATCTACATTTTAATACTATTGAAGATTGTCAGAAGTAAGATGTTTTGTGGGTTGATGGTTTACAGAATCACATTATTTTGGATTGTATTGTAGATTTCTGTGTCTAAAGGCTTAGTAATAATATTGAAACTAATCTTGTCTGTCAATGCAATGTCGAAGTCTCACTTTTTTCGGCTTACAAAAGTATTAAGTCAACCGGTTCTAGTGGTGCCTGTATTGTAACGCTTTGGCCCAGGGGCCTGTGTAACCAGCGGAATGAGAGGATGTGTGGACAAGGTGTAAAACTGTGACCTTGGTGTGGTAATGATGATGGAAAACTTTAGATTACATAAACCATGCTTCTTTTACTGCAGGGAGGGAAAGCCCTAAATTAATCACATCTTGTGCTTGTTTTCAAGTGCAGTGGAATTTCCCGGATCTTTGTTTTATTATCAGTGGAATTATCCCTCTGGACACCTAAAATTTCACGGCACACACACACACGTGGAAACCTTTGTGTCCCTTTGTACAGAGACTCGTTTGGGTCACAAAGTAATAAACTGTAAGTGGACTCATATATGAACACTTAACAGTATATTCTCTTGCTGTACATCAACTTTTATCCTAAAGTAACTTTAATGGTGTAAAAATAAAAGTTTTAGCACGACAACAAGACTGTGAATGTCACATCAGCCTTGTGTGAATTAGCCTGCATGTGTAGCAGGGACACATTTCATCTGGGCTCATAACATTCTTTCTGTGAACGCATAGAACTATATATATACATGCATATATTCTTCCTTGTCATTTAATGCCTCAGGCGGATCAGCACTTGAGCATGTTTTCTATATGGGTCCTAATCAAAAAAAAGCTTCAGTCGTCTTGCCGGCACCCATGCACAGAGACCGTGGACTGGAGTATGATGTTATTTTCCAGGCCGAGCTAATTGTGTCTGGATCTTCTTCCTTTCTCTCTGGTTGCAGTTGGACTTTGCTCTGTTACAAGATTCAGCTCTGGGTCCCTGGGATGGCTCTAATGAAGAGTTATGAGAAGCTGGATGCCTTTTGGCTGTGCGGGAAGGGTTTGAGGGAGGACGCAGACAGAGGGAAAATGGAAGCAACGCTGAGAATGGTAAAGAGAGAAGCTTGAGAAGAAGATGGGGGATAGGAAAGGACAGACGCGGGATGCAATGAGGCAGAGAGATGGATAGATGGCAAAGGAGCAGGGGAAGGCTATAGGAAGAGAGAGCCATCACCCTCAGATGTGCCTGCAGGCCAAATGCCTGTCACTATAGTAAGCCACTCTTCTGACATTACTGTCTTGCATCTTGTACGGTAAACACTCATACATGCAGCATGGTGTGCCTTGCCAGTTGGAGGAGACTTAAGGTCTTTGGTGTATAGTGTGGTGTAAATTAGGACATTATCTTACTGAAGCCAAGCTTCCGCAACATCACCAGGTGACACGATTTGTGTTCTGTACCCAGGACACTATTGCGGTATTTGCATTTTTATGTAACTTCTGGGGCTAAGCCTGCTGGCTAACATCTCAGTTTAATGTCTCTTGGGGGTGTTCCCATGAATTATCATCTGGTTGTACAAGTTTGGTGTTTACGTCAACTTTTCCTCATGGTCTGCCTGCGTTCATGAGCCCGTTTCTTTCATTTTGTCCCTCTCTGTCTGGTAAATATTGTCATGGTTCCGCTGTCTGCTTTTATTTTGGTAGTTGTGTTTCGTTTTGTCTCCGGTGTTGTGGTTCTGTCTTACTTAATTTCAGGACTTGAAGCGGTTCACCTCATCAGTGGTGGTATTTAAGACACAGATCCTGATTTGCTCGTTGTCAGAACATCTTGTTCCTCGCACGGTAAACGTCGATCGCTCCCTACGTCCCGATAACTTTGATTTCCCTGTTTCCATGTTCTTCACGCCCGATTCTCCTAGTTCTGCTCTAGTGCTTTTTTTATTTATTTATTTTTTTTTTGTTGCTGCTTTGATCCCGTGGTTCCTAATGTTACTAGAGATTTTCTGTTCAGTACTTTGCTCAGTCTTCCAAGCGTTGCTAGCGATCTTTTGTTTGTACTTTGTCTAACACCTTCCTGGAGTTTCCAGCGCCTTTTGTTAATCATTGTTTTGTTGTTCCAGCACTGCCGGAACTGGAGAGCTCAGCCACCACAGCCGTGTCCAGCCCTGGTGTTCTTTGTTACTTTGTTTGGTTTTGATTCTTGTTTCTGTTAAATAAATTCGTTTGGTACTTTAACTCCTGAGCTTCCCGTGTCTGCTTGTGGGTCCAGACTCCGCACGTCACAAAATATGCTTGTATGGCGATTAGACCTGTGAATGTTCAGACCTTTAAGCCTTCTACCTGTCTGTCTTTTCCTTGCTTACTCTTTCCTGCCAGTTCCCTGTTTGTCTGTGGGAGTCAAGTACGAGTGTCCTGTTTTTTCCATCTGACCCAATGTGGGTTTTCTGTAAAACATCTGAAGGATTTAAAAAGCAAATCTGAGGATTTATTCACTCTTTGTCAGCTTTTTAAACCATTTTAGGCACAGCGTGTCCCGGCATATCAAAGGTATGTTAATCAAATTATTATTTCTTGGTTGCGGACCTTCTTGATGAAAATAAATCCTACAAATGAGCATATAAATTTCACCAGGGGCAAACGGCACATTTTTTAAAATATTTTGATAAGCAGTGGTCATGATTTAAATTAAACTACAGCAAATTTGAAATCCCTACTTAAGTTGTGCAAAAACCATGCCAGACACTCATTGGACATTTTATGTATGCCTTAATACATGTGTAGAGAAGATCTCTACAGAGAGGAATGATGAATTCATCCAGGGCTTGTAGGAAAGTCATCCCTCATGTACTAATGTCATCAGGTATCCATGGTATAGTTTAAGTGTATTTTTATTATGTATAGTGCCTTAGTCCTACCAATGTCTATTAGATAATATGTTAACTAACACAAATATGACATTTTTATGCAGTAAATTATCAGTACACTGCAACGTGTCTGTGAAATCAATCAAAAAAAATGAAATAAACTCATGGCAATTTAAATGTAGTCTTAAGGTTCCTGCCTTCTTCTGAGTTTATTGAATGACAATAAAAATAGTCCACTGAGGCCACTGTGAATGTATCTCCCCTACATAACAAAAACTTGCATTTTCTATGTTTGGACCCTCCCACACCCCAATATGGATGACAGGCAGCTTCAACCATTTTGATTCCAGATGGCGTTGACCGGGTCACGCCTTTGGAGGGTAGAGAAAACTCTATCTGTCCGTTTTAGGCGAGAATCCTTTCTTTGACTTCATCTCTGTGCTCTGCCTTCACTCAAGTCTAAATGTCAGCCTGCCTGGGAGAGAGTGGGGAATAGAGAAAGGGGAGAGAGAGGGAGATCTGTGCTCTGCTGGGAGAAAGCCATTGAAAACATACATGATGACACACTTCCCCCATTCAGTCTGATGAGCTATTGAAAAGCAAGATGACATTTTGAAATAATACACAATATAGCTGCAGAGTTTAGTGAGATTAAACATTATTCATAAATAAGAGATGTCTGGTATTTATTGATGTTTGTGGCTAGATTTGCTGTCAAATCATCCTTGGGTTCAGTTGAAGTTGTATTTGAGGAAATGTGCCACACTTTGACAAAATAATAAACCATTGATAAAATCATCTATACAGTCACATAGTATAGCTAAATCAATGAAGAGTTATAGTGAATCATATGACAAGAAGTGTAAGGCATTGCGGGCATAAATTTGAAGAATGATCAGTATGCTTTTGAGAGCACAAGCCTGTGATTGTCAAGGGTACAAAACACCAAGAACTGAGTTTACACTTCAGCTTTTTGTCCTAGTTACAGAAGAAATTCTGCTACGTCATTCTTCTCATGACTGTCAGGTGTAGGTGATGAGAGAAAATTATCGTGTTGATGTTGTTTCCCAGGAGACTGTGTTTGAGAACTTCTCCATCTTGTACTTATTGCTGTGTGTGTGCTTTGTTTTAGCTGTGTTTGCCAGCATGTGCGTGCATGTGTCAGGTGGAACGCTGACAACACAGTGATTGGGGAAATCAGATTAGCTTTTTGGGAATGGCAGGCAAGATCATGCTATTTTGCGTGCCCTCTTTCCTGGATAACTGGCCTTTTTACCACCGTCTTTGTGTCATCCCCCCTTAATCATTCCTCGCTCTGTCAAAAGAAAAATGTGCATTATTTCCTTTTGTCTCCCCAATTCAGTGTGAAATTGCAATGAAAGCTGGATTAGTGCAATTCTTATCCAGACAATTTTAAAAT
>KV751343.1:3181207-3214566 GCA_001698575.1 Mola mola
CTAACCCTAACCCTATGCAAACGTACACCAACTCAGAATAAGTTAACACCAAGTCAAGTATCATCACTGTTGCGGTACCTTTTCACTGAAGCCCTAAAACACCATGGGTGACACATTATCCATCCATCCATTTTCTACCGCTTATCCTGTTAGGGGTCGCGGTGGGGGGGGGGGTGGAGCCTATCTCAGCATCTTCGGGCGAAGGCGGGGACACCCTGGACAAGTCACCAGTTCATCGCAGGGCTGACATATAGACATAAACAACCATCCACGCTCACATTCACACCTACGGGCAAGTAAGAGTGACCAATTAACCTACTAACCCCCAGTTTGCATGTTTTTGGAATGTGGGAGGAAGCCGAAGTACCCGGAGAAAACCCACGCAGACACAGAGAGAACACGCAAACTCCGCACAGAAACACCCTGACCCGGGAATCAAACCCAGGACCTTCTTGCTGTGAGGCGACAGTGCTAACCACTGCACCACTGTGTTTCCTCAAATTTCCTATGATTACGAGTTAAATTTAATTTACTTCCTTGTGATTAGGAGTTGTTTGCTTTATTACTATGAGATTACAATAGTTGTTTTTTTGATTTAACAAAATCATTTTGTTAAAATCTCCCAATAATGAACTTTGTTATTTATGTCATTATCACATGATAACAATTGTTGTTTTCCTTTGATAGTGAGATAATTAATTTGAGTTCACAAGAAAGCCATGGCAGCTGATTGATGACTTGAACACTCATAAAGGCAGGTCAGCCTTTCTCTGCATTTGTTTTGTGTATTTATGCTGTGCTTATAATAATGGCATAACAAAAATTGGGACCAAAAATGGAAAACAAGGTTCATTATGAGGGGATCTCTGCAAAAATATCTTTTTATATCAGGAAACAAGAATTTTTGTCTCATTATAATGATATGAATAAGTTGCCATCTCAAGAAAACAAATGAAATTGTATTTGTTATTGTGGAAAAACTGAGAAAATGTATGTTTCACTCAGGATTTCCATACTGTTTAACTCCACTGTAAGTAATCAGAGTTTGTTGATCCTGACTTTTCTTGATAACCCTTAGTGAATTAAACTCCTTTTGTAGTACAGGCCTTAGGCCCTACAATAAGCAGTGCATTTTCACAGCAGATACCATGAGAAATGAAAATCAAAATCTAAAGAAATTAAAGTTTAAACATATCAAATGTAAAGTTTCAACATTGTTCATCGGGTCTGTGGAAACATTTAGTACCAACACTTTGGCAACTGTTTTAAATAAGACATTCTCAGAATTTTTTTCTCTTCAAAAAAGATGACTGCATGATAATCCTCAGATACTTCTGGAAGTCCATGAGGTCTTGGCTGCTTCATGAAGGCAGCAGAGGAGAGAGCGGAGGGTGCTTTGACTCCGTTCTAAGCGATCAGAAAAGCATTGCTCACAGCACAATTTCCTGGTATCGTTGTGGAGAGAAGCAGCAAGCTCTTGATGGCTGCTGGTTTTTAGTGGACCCCTGTCAGGATGCTGGCTTCCATTTCCCCCTCTGACACAGACAGCTGGTTAGAGTAGCTACAGATCTCCAGCCATTTCTGCTAAAAATCTGCATGAAGTGGGTATCACGTGATTCATAGTTACAGAAATTGTTTAACACAGTACCCTTACTTTGGACATCAGAGAGGAGTTGCGGGAGTGGGCTCCAGATTCCATTTGACCACATAACAAGAGTTAGCACCTTTAAGACAGAGGAAAGACACTCATGTACACCAAAACAACATAATAGAACTGAGCTGATGACAGGGTCATCTGTTATGTGGTGTGTAGGAAGTCCTCCCACCGCCACTAGATTTTCTGCTTTTGACCTGCTGTCTGGACAAACAGTAAAGAGGCGAAGGGATATATTTGATTTACACAAAGGGAGCCTGGAGGGCTCACAGAACACCATGTGAGCAAAACGCTTTTCACTTGGTGAAATAGCACAGGAGAATTTGCTCCAGGCACAGGACAGAAACAGAACAACAGAAATGGTCGTGGGGACAGTTTTCACCAGCCGAAAAAAATGCTTGTATTGCTCCTGTTTTTTCAGTTCCAGGTATCAGGGACCACTTATGGTCATAATACAAATGAATAATATTGTTTAAGTGGTATGCTTAGAGAAAAAAATAGCATTCACTCTACCCCTTATCAGCATAGAATATTAAAAATAGTGATATTTTTCAAATTTCTATTTTTTTAGTTGCTCACAATTCTTTAACAAGCTATTAATGCGTCACTAGCTTATCTAGTGCTCTGCTGCCTGATGGGATCGTCGTCTGTAGTGACAGCTGACAGCAGAGTATACTGCACTTTGAAACATGTTTGGATTGACAGTAATGGAGGGCTGCTTGCCTTGCCAGACTCTAGCTCTTTCTTTGCAATGATAAATTTAGTAATTAAAATTTTATTTCCTTCCCAACTGCCACAGTGTAAGAATACTTCCAAGGCACGCAAAGGATATCTAGGATATCTGAGTGGCAAGCTCAGTGCTGCAGCATGCCTGTCCAGTCCTGAACTACAGCAGTTATAAAAGAATACCTGCACTTCCTTTTATAGTAGCATTGCAGCAAGTATGCACATTAGGCAAAATCTGCTGTTGCTTTTACATGAAGGAGCTATTTGTTATCCTATGTAGATAAAAAGAAGAGAAATACCCCTGTCACTTCCAAGGTTCAGAGTTATGTTCCCATTGGTGCCACTTATATTAAACACAAGAACACATTTTGACTGGCTGGCCAAGTGCTATGCACTGTGTAAGCAATTTGTGTGCTTTTAAATTCTCACTTGATTCTTTTCAAATATTATGATGTCTCCAGTATTTAAAGCTACATAATTCACACTGAATGAGTTTGCGTTTCCCAGCGTGTGGAGCGTGCATATGATAATATTGACTGTCAAGATGCAGCTCACTCTGCCATTCCTAATTCCTCTTTTTTCACTTTCTACTTGTCTGCGTTTCTGCCAATCTGTGATCTTGTTCTCCTTTCTACTTCTCTCCACTCCTCCTAGGATTCTGTTCCTCTTCTCAGGTGACAGGGTGATGGATTAAGCCCAAATAAACTCGTTCATCTTTCAATTAGAGCCAGCGTTGAGGAGGTGCCAGCCATTATGAAGCTGTCTGGTAGACTGGGAGTGGGGGAGTGATGGAGAAAAGTGAGAAAAAAGAGAATTATGGCATTGGTGTGATAGGCATAGAAAGGAAGATGTTTTGTGAAAAACAGAATGAGGAAAGAGGAGTGAAAGGAGTAATGGTTGTCAGTATGTGTACAGAAGAAACTTATTGGTGGAGTGAACGGATCCAACTATTAAAACATAACTCCAGTGCTGCCATCAGAACGGAGCTCCCATGCCTGCCCGACCACCCACAGTCTAGCTCCCCACGTCATCACCAGCCCAGCTTGCACTTTTACGCAACATTGCCTCTCACTGATTTGTTTTTTTTTTCCCCCATCCATTGTGTCTTACATGTCTGATGAAATTGTTCTGAGTGGGTTCGTCATAGAATTGGAGCACTGCGGAGTGTGTGATTAACAGCCTCATACACAAGTGTACATGTGTGGTTTCAGCATCCATGTGCACATGTGCAATTGTCGGATTGCAGGAGGAGAAATTTGTAGGATTACAATACCTCTGTTCATTAAGAAACATGCCGTCTTTCCTAAATACTTCTCCACCTGTTTTCTCTGGTGTCAGAATCACATACAAGGACCTGAAAGTGGAGGGCTGAACCAACTGTTTTGGAAGACTAGAATCCAGAATGATTTGTTTTAATGAAATGTAGATTTTGATGATTCAATATAATTCAAAGTGCAAGTGTATATTTCCTTTATTTTTCATATTGGATATCCCAATGTAATTTTTCCCCTCAATATCAAGCAGCTTTGATGTAAAGTTAAGCATCGATTTGTCTGCAAAATGTATCCATATACTCATAATCGTCATAATACATGACTAAGGTATGTGCTTTCATGTGTTTTTCATATATATTAACTGTGTGTGTAAGTGCAGGAAAGGGAGAAGACGGGGGTGTTTGGGCAGGTGGTTATGACTTAGTTGCTTTCATCACTCTTTTTGCTTTCAGAAACCAATACTGAGTTGCTGGCATATTTTCGTTTTTTTCTTCTTCTTCTTGAAGGAAATATGTACTGTAGGCACACAGGGACGAGTTCTAATGAATTTGAATGAGCGTCTCAATTTATTTTCCATGTTTTATTTATTTTTTCAGGGTTTGGGGAGTAAATTGAATCGACAGTGGTGATGCGTGCACAAGTCAGGAGCAGTATAGGGACCTGCTGTTCTGATTAAGTTCCTGTTATGGAGCCGTTCATTATTGATTTCTTTCACCTCACTTCTCCTCCCTCTCACATTCGCATTCGCTCCATATCTCTTTCCTCTCAGCAGGTCTATTCTTTCCTCTTCTTCACTGTTCGCTCTCTTAAAAGCAGCAAGTTGTTATTTGTAATACCCTTCAGTTTTATTTCAACTCTAATGGAGAATTCTTTTTATTCTAATGTCCCTCTAGCATTTTGCTTTTCTGGCAACATGTGATGTGCAGGCTCGCCTTTGTTCTGATGCAAGCAAAGTCTTGAATCATGTTGTTTGGTTGTTCCACTCACCCAGATAAATGACTTAGACAACATCTATGATTTATTTACCAAGCAGTCGGTCACAGATCTCAAGATTTGAGCTGAGTATTATATGGTGAAACATTAAATCAGTTGTGTCTGTGTAACGTTATCAACTTTTACTAGAATGAGGAATATTGTCATGTCTTGAAACAGGAATTTGTACAAGTTGCTGTCACAAAGCAAGCTTATATGTTGTGTTTGTGTTCTAAAATAGATAGTAGCATGATTTGTTTTAGCTTTATGTGCATAACTATACCTCAGTAGCCAATTCACTGGGGATCATTGATTCTTTGTACACGTTGTCTTTACACAAATGTGATATCTGGAACAGAACAAGTTATACATGGAATCTTGAGCAACCAGTTTTTTCCAGTCATTGTAATTTATATTTTTGTTTAATTTGTACTGTACTGGTATTTTTTGAGATATGCTTCCATCTTGACCGATGCTGCCAGATTTTCTTTTCTTTTATTGCAGTTGTAATCTTCCGTAGGTTGTGATGTGTTTGCATGTACACTGGATTTTGAAGCATACTTGTAGTCCAGGTACTGTGTTAACACCCCCAGCTGACTTTCAAAATGGTTTTCAACATGATTATGTAATATTTTCACAGCTTAAATTTGATACAGCTGTTAATTGTAGGTATGAACACAAATGAAAGCTAAACTCTTTTTAAGGCTAAATTTATTTTACGCTTTTTTCCGCAATCTCGATGGAAAACATATGTCAAAAGTACTAATGTGTCTTTCAGGAAATAAGTACACTCTCAAATAGCACATTATTCCCTTAAAGGAGCCAACAATTAAATCTGTGGAGGATTAAGAAATGCAGCTTCAGTCGAATCAGAGGTCGGCAGCTGTGTGGAGACTCAGCTATAGTCAAAGGGCAAACCCAAGGCCTCTTTCTGCTGGTTTTGTTATGACTAACTTCCTAAGCCCAACCTCTTCATGAGTGAAGAGCCATCTCACAATGAAAGAAATGCATTGACAGGTTCTATGGAAAAATTAAGAGGAGAACCTGTTGTTTTAATGATGTCTGGCCTTTTCGGCTGGCAGGCTGTTTTGCTTACTGGCAGTGTGGGTGGCAGGTTGGATCACAAACTATAGTATAGCAGGGCTATAGCATTTTAATTTTTTCTGATTATTCTCTTCCCCTGGTCTCCTTGCTGACAACTAAGAACTAGCTGCCTGGCCTCCTGATAAATGTTTGGCTGGATCGTATAACGTCCTTGTAAAGTAATGTTACTTTGCTCTCTGCATTATGATACTCATATTTTGGATGACTTAAACACCTTTTCCTTTATGATTTAGATAGTTTATTAGAGACATTTTTCTAGTAAAAGCAAGGTTTCACATGTAATTGTTTTTGGCATCCTCTGTTTTTTCTGTCTTTTTCAAGAGTGGGCCTGCCCAGACATCTGTGGGCCTGGCTGGACATTAATGACTGCAGATAGAAAAGGGATTAAGAATCTTGGATGTGAAATCAGGGATTGGGGAAAGAGAAGAACTGTGAACAAGGAATGGGGTGAGTTAGGGATAAGAGTGGGAAGTTTGGGAAACTGGGGAAGCTTGCTTGCAAGGAAACTGCAGTTGAGAGTCTGGGATCGGGTACACGAAGGACTGAGGCAAAGGGGGGTGAAGAGGAATGAATATGAGAAAAGGGTTCTGAGTGTTGCTAAACAGGGGTTAATACCATAGAAATGGCTGTTAAACAGTACTTCAGCAAAAAAATCTTTTAGCTGTTTCAGTATTTGTAGCCTGGGTAAGTGCAGCCCTGAATGGCCTGTCATTTAATCACTAAAAAATACAGTGTATAATAAATTATCTTGATGCTAAATCAATATTTTTATAATGTTGGACTTGGTGTAAGGGAGCCTATGAAGTGGGCCTGTATTCCTGTGATGTGGAGACTATAGTGAAGCATGACTTCTGAGATGGTTTATGTTCTACAAATTGAGGTTTGTGGAAACAGAGTTAGTTTTTCCCCCTCTTTTTGGGATGCTGATGTTTGCTTTAGCTGAGGCTGAACTGAATAGATGGATGATTACACATAAGTTGGAGTGCCAAAGAATTTGGACTGAGCTGCAGCATGTTAAAGTCGAGTTTGCTTTCCAGCTGGGAAGTTGGACTATAGGCGTTAGTCGGGAGTTAAGATGAGGGTAATTTGATGCTATTTTGGCTGTTCTCTGAATCAGTAGGGGCTAGATGTGAAGGAGGTCTTTCACTCTGTCTCTCTGCTTTCATGCTAAGCCAATGGCACTTTGGGGAAGATGATACTGATGATACAATACCAGCATGAGATGAGTCGGCCACAGGATTTCCAGAAAAACCACAGTGGTTGGCTGGACTATATAGAGGGAGAGACAGACAATGAGGTAGAGAAAGGCACAGAGGAGGTGTGTGTGTGTGTGTGTGTGTGTGTGTGTGTGTGTGTGTGTGTGTGTGTGTGTGTGTGTGTGTGTGAGAGAGAGAGAGAGAGCGATTATAGTGAAGGGAGATACAGGAGAAATTGAGTCATTGGAATGTATCATCATAAAGTAGTAGTTTCTGGGAAATAATGATTTTGATCTCATTTTAGGTTCAAATAAATAGTCCATTCAAATAAGTATCCCTCAGTAATACACAAATAAATAAAAGGTTTCAACCACAAAAAAAACTCATGTGTTCTGTCTGACTACGGATGTCTTCATTTCAGCAAAAGTGTGCATGTGGTGTAAGAAGGAAAAATGAGACCGCAGTTGGAACTAAAAGGTCCTTCCACAGTTGTTTTGAGGTGAAGGCTGAATGCCAAAGACAACATTAGCACCAATGAATATTTTATTACCTTTAATGACTAACTATGGTAATTGTCCACAGCCAAATTCCTCAAATGCAACAGCTGAGAATTTTCTCTTGTCTCAGGATTGAGGTGAGATGCTTTTGTAAAGTTTGAGCTTGTTCATTTTTCTATGAACCTTAAGTATATTCTATTTGTAAAGCCTGTCCATAGTTGTCTTACACAATATGTTGGCTGGATATGGTAAAACTCACTGAGCAAAGACATGTCCAATTTTACGTCTGTCAACATTAACGTTCAGGAGATTTCTATTCAAGAGCTAAAATCTGTTGTCTAAAAGTGGTTCTGGACTGACTGATGCTATACAGACATGATCCGATTGTCTCTCTGACATTGCATGTTTGCTGGAATGAAAGGAAATGGATTCAGATGCTCCATTAGTGGCCCATTTCACATTTCAGTAGGGGAGTGGTAATTTTGTTGTGTTTGTAAACTTGTACATTATAGCGTGGGAACAACAAGATGTGTTGTATTTTATTGCAGAAAGCAAACACACACTTTGGTTTTAGTTTCAGATTTGATGGTGCATTAGAACTTTTTCCTAAGAACACTTTAACCTGACATGGCAGGGTTCACACAAAGGACTAACTCTTCTAAATGATCATGGTAACTGCATGAATGACAACTGATAGTTGTCCATGTTATGAATTACACATGAGCAGGGAAATGATTTCCAATACATGATCTAGTAAAAACTTTCTATCAACTTCGGTCTCCTATATTTCTGTGTGTGTGATATCAAAGTTGTCAATTTCTATATTAAAATTTTCACTGAATTTCGGAAATGCAACTTTACAGTCTTCATATGAATTTCGCAGTCGGGAGCTACTGTAAATTTTCAATTACTACAATACCACATAAAAGCATTGTTAACATAACTTTTAATGAAATACAGACGTTTTGTGGTAAATGTGGGCTTTGAGTTGAGGATCACAAGAAACAGGACCGATATAATTCGGTCATGAATAATTTTAACAAATTTGAAAATCTGTGTGCAGTATTAAGGATAACATATTCATCATGTCACGCTCTTCATTTTTCTCTTCGGCACTGTTTTGTTACTGGGGCAGACATTACATCTCTGCTGGGGCATTTCCTCTGTTGTCCTGCCAAGCTGACATGAAGGGGCCCAGAAACAGGCCTGGGTTTAGCTTGAGGCTGATGTCCAATGTCCTCTGCTACTGCGAAGTCACTACTGGAAAGAAGTAAAGTGTAAGGGAAGAAGAAGTGTGGTGCCACAATGTTGCTGTCTGTCTGAAAACGGATTAAGACTTGGGCTTGTGTTCATTTCCTCCAAAAAAAAAAAAAAAGCATAATATTAACTTAGTCTTTAAGTGGAATTCTTTGTTTTCTACTGGTCTATTTTCTTAATATCCCAGCTTCACAAGTGAGACAGGACTGGCAAAGCACACTTATATTATGAGCAAGCACTTAGTTTAACTGTGGGTAATAAAACTGTAATCTTTGATTGAATGGTACAGATTTAATTTTATGGAATCAGATTTCCTCCTTGAATTAGAACCACTGCCTACTGCATTAAAACTGCATATGAAAAGTGCCTGAATTCTTGAATTAAGCCCAAACATCTGTAAACTAATTTCAGTCCTTATATCAGTATGGGAACAAGTTTACACATCATATAACCACATGTAAGTTCATTTTAACAGCACTCTAAGTGACTGCTAGTGAACAGCAGACATGTATGAAAGTGCGGACTCACACTGGTATCAACTACCGTCCAAACATTTGCAGTGTTGCAGTGACCTTGGGTGTTGCCGAAAAGAGCGATTAAATGTTGAAAATGAGAAGTAGGAGCGAGAGATAGAGAGAGAGAGAGAGAGACAAGGACCCCTCCAACCTGCCGTATGACAGATAATCTGTCAACCCTCAACCAGTTCTCAGACTCATGATACATGCGCAAACACACACACACACACACACACACACACTTCTCAGCAGCCTCCTACTCCTGCACCACAGCAGAGGGTCTGGCAGAGAGGTAGTTGTTGGAGAATGTGCTAACTCTGCTTCTGCTTTTCAACTCCATCCATCACACCCAAAACACCTTTCTTTCTTTCTCTACCTTTCACTCTCTGCCTTCCCTCTCATACATTATCATTCATTCATCTCTCCTGCTGTGGTTCTGTCCTGCCATCTCTCTTGCTCATTGTTTCTCCCGTTTCAGTATGATACAGTTTATCATGACTTCATTTTGTCTCTTCCTAAACCTTCTGAACTAGTTGAGAAGAGATACAAATTTAATCAGTGAAAAGTGGACACTGTGGAGAGCACACACTGTTGTCTGTAATTTAAGTGCTAGCTGGAACACTCTTGATGATATTAGACTTGTGAAGTGCTGTGAAAATCATGAGTAACAAGGCTGACTACAAATCTGAAACTGAAAACTATTCATTAGCTTCCTCACTGTGAATCAGCACAGGTTCATGTTATGTGGTGTGACACCACACTCACTGCACACTCACAGATGTATAAGCACATGTATAGAGTACATATATCCTTTGTGTCACCACATAAACAAATACACATGCAAAAGTCCTACATCTAAATTGGTGAGCTACAGGATCTTTCTGTGGTGCGTTTCAGTGGATCATCAAACATCAAGCTGTCTGGTGAGAATTTTCATTCTACTGGGGAAATGGATACAGCAGTTAACATGTTTGTGTGTCTGTCTTTTTCTCCCTGAGTGGGAAGAGTGCAGAATGCGTCAGTGGGCCACCATTAACTGGCAATCCTGCAAAAAAATGTAATGCAAGGACTCAATATGAGTCACCCCTCACATCAAAGATGCTAATTGCACTCACTGACTCAATTACAACATTTGGAGTCGAATTATGTCCATGGAATTTGTTGCAGAATGCACTGAAGTGAACAGACGCACTGTTGTCACAATGTCTGGGAGCGGGAGAAGAACTGGAAAGAATGGGTTTGTTGTGAAGGAGCAGGAAGTAAGCTGGATTTAGAGAGCAGAGGTGTGACGCCACCTCCACCACATGCGATCATCTACACCATTACTGCTCGTAATGCTTGCTTTCAGTGCCCTGCTCCCTTGTCCGTTCTCCTGCCAACTTAATTTCCCTGCTATGTGGTGGGTAGATTTATTGACATGTTCCCCCTCTGAGACCCCGCAAGAGGTGTAGCAGCGCAGATGCGATGGAAAAAGGTCCTGAATCCAAAAACTACAGTCAACTTTCCAGTCTGTGCCAAAAGCCATGTGAATGTCGATGGGATATTGAGCTGGTGTTGGTAAAAGCTGTTGAAACGTCTAGATGCTGTGTTGAAATTTAAAACATGTTGGGACGTGATGCAGTCGCTGATTTTTTTTGTTGCTGGGGATGTTGGTGATTTAAAGTTTATGTTTGGAGTTAAGTGGCATTGATATTAAAGGTTAAAGGGGGCCTGAGTGATTCAAAAGGCAATTTAGTCAGGAATCTGTTATTTTGGATTTCATGCTATTTCAAATTTACGCTATTACGTGTAACTACAACCAATCAAATCAATGAAACGCAACAGCAGAACATGCACAGATGAAATACAAGGTTGACAGCTCCCAGTGAATCCTGCCTTATTCTAAAAAAAAAAAAAAGCAGTTTGAATTATGACGTGCTTCTTTGTGTTGATGTTGTTATATGTCATGTTAGTAGCTGTGTACAGCTTCTGTGAGTAAAGAATAAGGAGCTGGATTGCTTATTTCAATATTGTTCCAATATTTCTATATATGTATATTATATTTTTGCTCATTTAAAAGAATTGAAATGGTGCTACACTGATACCATTCCCGTTAGTGCTGTTGTGGTGGTGGAATTTCTTTTGCGATAATTAAGGGTGGCCTAATAGTTTGATAAGCTGCATTATTGCACCTCACTCATTTTATTTTAAAACAGTGCTTTTTTTTGTCTTATACTCGCTTTCACATCTGTTTAAAAAAAAGCAGAGGACACTTTTAAAACATTTTTCCTTCATTAAACACAAAGGTGTGGCAAAGGTGTGCAATAGGAACGGACTACACCCACGCTATTTTTCCATTAAGAAAATATGGACTGAGCTTACCGAGCTGTACCAATTGCAATTAAATATTATTTGTAAATTACATATTAATAAAGTGGAAAGAGGAGTGCCTACCTTATTTTCAAAGGGACTTTAAAGCTAACAAATTACATGTCACTGAATATAAGAAAACATTTAGTACCCTAGAGCCTAACATCACTAATATTTATACCTGGATTGTTATGATCTTGTTTGGTGTGAGGAAAACCAAAATGTTGACATTGTGAGGTTTCAGAGAGGAGCGCAGAAGACTGGTGATGTTCCCTGCAGCGCTAAAAACTGTCCAATGTTGCGCCCGTTGTACAAATGCAATTGTACTTTAGAGAGTAGAGGAGACCTGCCCGGGTTGTTGTGTCTCCAGCTAAGTGGGTCTGCGTCAGAATCTATCGGGTCCTCCTCTAGGTAGCGGGTGAGTTTGGTATTGGAACCCACTAGGGTATGGGTGCAGCCGCCCCTGCAGCCGGCAAGGGTGCAAATGTAATATATATACATAATTTGAATAGCAATATGTATAATTTATGTACAAATTAAGTAAAAACCCATATTTATAGAATATAGACAGACATGTATGTTTAAAATTAATGGGAAAAATAAATGAACACATTTTTTGTATGTGTTTTGTTTTAATAAACTTGCATATATAAGTTGAACATATTATATTACATATTAAGATATATGGTCACAACATCTAAACCCATATAAAAATCATCATATAGGTATTTGGAATGTACTGTATATACATATACAATACAAACACAGTTGTATTATATGTATTTCATTTATGTTGTTAGCTTATGCCTTCATATATCCAGAGAATGAATAAATGGGATATTAATAGATCTTCCTATATGTAACATATATTTCAATGTCACTCTTGATATAGGGACATATAAGTTATGTGTTGCATTTCTGTGAGGATTAAGGTACCCTTATAATTTTAAGAACTTTGAAAAGAACATGTTTATGATATTTGATATACCAGAGATACGCTGACTGGCTGAACCTGACAGCTGTCAGATGTGCAGTTTAAAACTTTGATTTAGCACCATATCAAGCCTAGTATCACCAACATGGGCCATATAAAATTCTGAAACAATTATCTTTAAGTTTTACTCTGAGTAGTTACTTAATTGATTGCACCTGTACCAATAATAAAAGGAGAAATGTACAAGACTGTACGCAAAGCATTTCACCCCAAGGCCATGGGAGCCTGTACATGTGAAGTAACTTCTGATTTCATGTCTGGCAAAACAAAAGCCATAGCTGTTACTTAATGAAACATTTCATTTCCATCATCATTTCCCCCATAGGATTTGAATATTTCCTTGATGTATATGAAGTGCAGGTGAGCATACTGTGTACATAATTTTAGATAGAAGGCTTTAAAGCAGGGCCTCAGCATACAGAATGAGCTGGTAATGAGTCACAATTCTCCTGCATAAAAATAACTGATGTGTCTGTGTGTGAATGTACGTGTGTGTGTGCGTGTTTGTGCTCTGTGTGTGGAACAAAGATAATTGAATGTAAGTGGTGCCTATCAACTGTGGTTGTATTTTCTCTGTGGTATTGAAGCCTACAGAGATTTGAAAAGTCATTCAGCCACACTACTTGAAAGAAGAGAAAATGTTATGTAAAAACTATGCTAAAAGTGTGGGCGCCCTCTTCCTGTCCTTCTGCTGTTGTGGTATAAAGTGCACAAAAGAGCCAGTGTGTGGGAAAACATTAGGGTTGCTGTTTGACTGTGATGCAAATTTGTGAGTGTATGAGTGTGTATTTATTCATTGTTTGGGTGTGCTAGTATGCATCTGTTCTCCTCTTTGTCTGGGATAAGTGCATGTTTGAATTCATGCTAATTAGTTTGTCTATTGATAAACAGGAAGCCATCTCCAGGCCGTGAAGATGAAAGGCAAAAGAGCTGTGTCTAGTATTTCCTCCCGGGTGTGTTGCACTGTAGCTGCACAGACCTACGCAATGAGATCTCTGACAAAGGCAAAATGAAAAAGAGGAAAAGAATGGCAATCACAGAGTTTCATAAGCTCCATTTCCCAACAGCAACTGAGCAAAAGCTCTCCTGGGATAATTGTGGCAGGGACGGGAAGGTTCCAGGGCAGACTACTGCAGAAGGCGTGGAGTCAGGTTATTTGCAATTAATTATGGCAGAGGCAGCACAGCATTTTCACCTGATTTAAGTCAACTCCCTATAATGTGTCTGAGCTTATATTTCTGGACAGCAAATGCATGAAAGAAAAATGAAATGCACTAAAAGGAAAGATTGATGCACTAATTTACTTACGCTTAATTGAAGTAAATATTGTCTCAGACATAGTGTTGCTTTTAAATGCTAACGGAAAATGTAGCTTTTCAGAGGCTACTTTAAATCTAAATGTGCTCAAGTTGTTTGTAGCTATGTCAGGATTCCTTTCCCATTAATACTTGCAGTCTAGCTGGAATTAGCACACAAATCTCATCTGATGTATAGTCATCAATGACAACCAGTATATTTAAAAATAAAGTAAATGCAACCTTCCAACATGTTTATGAAAAGTTTAAAACAAAACTGAAAATGGAGTAAAGAAGTTTCATTTAAATCAAGTAATTATGTACCTCCTTCTGACAGATTTTATAGCTTATGCTTATATAAAAGTTTGATAGATGAAATATAACAGCATATTTGCCGGAAGTACTTTTATAATTAAAGTGGAAAGGATCGTATTTTTTCACACTAACGTGACAGAAGTGGCTAAAGGGGACAACTCCCCAAGTCTAATTAAACAAAGAACCTATTCATAATATGCCATGAAATATTTATTATGTGTCCCAGATACACATTCTCCAAATTTCACCTCATATTATTACTTGAGAGAGGCACAGCTAAAGACTCTCTCTATTATACCTGTCTGCCCTCACAGCACAAACCACTTCTGATCATGTTTTTCAGTGTTTCAGCATATCATCAACATCAGAAATGTTTTACTTACTTCTTGGTCCCTCTGATTCTTAATGATCAAAAGTACTCTTCTGCTTCTTGAAACAAGGGTGCTATCATTTAATTTGATGGTGAAGTTTCCTCTGCTGCAGAATTTCACAAGACTTCCTGTTTCTTACATTTAATTTAAGGACTGAGCATTAGAACAGAAACACGCAGGGGAACAATCCAAAACGGATAATTCTGTTCCCCACTACCTCCTGGGATTAAGATTCTGTATAAAGTCCTGCACAATATCAAACCAAGAGTGCGATATCTTTGTCTTGTTGCAAATTAAAACTGGGTGATTAAACGCCACAGCAATTTAAATATGGTATAACTCAAGGACTTCTTTTTACTGCAGCTGTTAGGTCCTTGCTTCGGCCCCAGGGGCCAAGCATTATCTTTGTATTCATCAACAGGGACAGCAGAGAAGGTAAAATATTGTTTCCGCAGATTTTTCTTCTGAAGTTAACAAGGGCAGTGTGTGACATATTTTGTGTTAACAAGGCCAATGCAATGCCCCCCCCCACACTCAAATTGCCCCTCTCCTGTTAAAAGCCATCCGGGTATGAAGCAGAAGCCATTGCTTTGAGGAATGGAAGCCATTGAGTTAAGCTTTTTGAGTTTAATGGAGCAGGAAGGCTACCGGAGAAGTAATGGCTGAGGGAGAGCTTAGCTACTGGCCTGTCTGGTACAACTGTGTGTGTGTGTGTGCGTGTGTGTGTGTGTGTGTGTGTGTGTGTGTGTGGAGGGTTGTTACTGTATATGCATGCATACTGCTGTCTGTTTTACCTATGGCCTCAGTTCTGTATTTTCATTGGCTTGGTTTTGCTCCTGTGTGTAGTTTGTGTTCTATTGCATCCAGGAGAAAACACATTCAATACCTTAAATATACATCTGTGTTTTTTCTTATTTTAAGAATCTAGAAAGGGGACCAGGAAATCTGGCACTTTCAGGATGTTAAGGGATGGAGAGGGGCAGACACAGCGCTAAAGTTTCCGAACCCCAAACACCTCTGAACCTCCTTGCTGTTGGTAGGAGTAGGCCAATCAAGGACTGCCTAATCTTGGCAGGATCCATTTGGACTTTACCTTCAGAGATGACATCACCCAGGTAGGAGATGGAGGGTTTGTGAATCCCACTTCTCAGCTTTTACAAATAACCGCTGATCCAACAATCATTTCAGAACTTGCCGATCATGAGACACATCACATGGGTATCAACATCTGGAAAGAAAATAAGGATATCATCAAGATATACAAAAAGAAACTTATAAATACTTACAACATGTCACAAGTTAAACCAAAATGCATTACAAGATACTAGACACGAGCGGTCATAGAATGACCGCTCGGAGTGTTAGAAGCGTTGTTTCATTGGTCCCCTCCCTTATTCTAACACGATAGTAGACATTTCTTAAATCAAGTTTTGTAAAATCTTAGCCCCTTGCAGAAGATCAAAACCAGAAGAGATTTACGGAAAAACGTACCTGTTCTTCATACTAGTGTCACTGAGACCATGATAATTGATAAAGGTTCTCAAGGATCCATTCTTCTTACCCATGAAGAAGAATCGTGCCCCTGCCGGAGAAGACGAAGGCCCAATGATTCCAGTCATGAGAGCTTCACTGATGTAATCCTGGCTTTAATGCCTGATGTTTTGGTGCCAATAGGGAATACAGACGACCCTTGGGAGGTGACGCACCAGGCAACAGGTTGATCACGCATTCATATGGACAGTGTGGAGTCAGCGAAGTAACTTTGCTTTTATTGAACACCTCCTTCAAATCCAGATAACATGTGGGAACGGTTGATATCATGTCATCCAGAGAGGCTAACTTCAGACACAACTTCCTCCTCCTTAAAACAGGTCTTATTACACTCCTTGCTCCAAGACAAAATGTCACGAAACTGCCAACCAATGTGTGGATTGTGCAAAATCAGCCAGGGATATCCCAGAACTAGGGGATGCTGAGGTGCATTATACAAATAAAAAGTGATTTCTGCATATGTCCATCAGCACATGATAATAATACTGGTGATGTCTGGTGAATCACATTACAGAGGAGCCTACCGTCCAAAGCTGTCACGGTACGGGAAACTCCAGAGCCATCACACTCGGTCCAAACAATAGTCCACGAAGTTCACATCCGCTACGGAGTCAATTAGTGCTCGGAAGCTTAAAGAGCAAGAAGAGGAAGTTAGAGTGACCAGAGAGAATGAGTGGTAGCGGTTAAAGCTTAATTCTGCCCTGATAACACCAACTTGCTGTACGTGGATGTTTGTATCTTTGCATGTGTACGGCAGCAAGTGCATATATATTTGTGTGTATTGGAGATGATGATAGAGGTGGCGGGTGCTATTAGTCACTGCATTGGAATATGCTGTTGCGCGCTGTCAGCACTGTCACTGTCCTGCTAAGGGCAGCTTCATGTAGGAGGAATACTCACACACACACACACACACACACACACACACACACACACACAATCATGGGTGCAGAAATTATCACTCAAAAAAACCATATAGAATCACAAATGTTTTCCCATACTCTGAACCTAAAGAACCCTCTCAGCCAACTGTAGCTATGGAAACACTTAGTGCCACTGGACCTTCAAATGGCTGCACTAGTCTTTTGTACACTGCGTTATACTGTAGTTATCTTTGCCAAGTATTGAGAAGGCAGACTGCTTTCACACATAGGTGCAATAGCCATAATGGCTCCTATCATACGATCCAGGAGATCTGTAAGCCCCTGGGCTCAGTGTCACACAGTAATATATGTCTAGCTGTGAAAACACTCCAGGCCATGTAAAGTAACTTGACTTAGCAAGACTGGGAAAGCAGACTAAGGCCAATAGTCTGGCAACCCAATAGTATTAAGGGCAAACTGAGGGGCTTTTATAGGACTTGGCTGACTGAGTGCCTAGTGAAGGCTGTGGTGTGGCTCCATACTTCTGGGGCCCTGGAGGAGGGAGAAAGTGAGAATTTTACATGCTGTTGCGTTGTAATAACAGTCTCATGGCAAGAATACTTAAGTTGGCTCGGTTTAATTGACCTCAGTCTTTTTAAAGCAGGGTGTGTATTCATCAAGACGGGAATGTCATTTAGGTTCATAGTGATTGTGCAGCCAAAGGAAATGTGAGATGTTTGGGATAAGGATGCAGTGATGAAAATAATGAAATGTAGGAAATTAAATGCGGAATGTGACCCTACACAGACAAACACACACACTCAATGACACAATGCATTTCATAACCCCTAACCCTCACCTTAACCATCACAACTAAATACCTAACCCTAAACATTACCTTAACCATAATCACTCTAGTTGTAGCCCCAACTCTAGTCTTAACCCTCAAAAGATATTTTAAAATTATGACGGTTCAGATGTCCTCTCAAACCCGAACTAGCCCCATAAGACTAGTTTCAAGTCAAAATGTGTCCACACAGTGATAGAAATGCATGCACACACACACACACACACACACACACACACACACACACACACAGTGGTGAATGGCATCAAATTGTCACGTTACAATGTTGCTGTGACATACAATACAATGGGACTTAAGTTCACCCAGCTCAACATAACAGCAGTAAAGCAACAACTGAGAAGATTGCCCAGTTTCTTTTGCTAAATTTTGTCAGAAGCAGTCATCTCCTCTTTGGAATAGTTCCTTTTTATAATTGTACAGTCACAGTCGGGAGTTCATGCCACTTGTTGGAGTATGTTTTCAGTCCTACTTATGGATGGTGAAACATAGTGAAACACTCAGGAGATGTAGACTTATGTCTGGATTCTCCAGTATTTTATTATTTCACTGATGTGGGATTGGTTGTAATGCTCTTTTTACTGATACAGCTTTTGTTTTCCAGGATGTGCTGCATGCTTTCATATGCAGGTATCATCATCAAGAACAAGAGAATTGTACGTGTTAAGGTGTGTGTGCCATTAGGTAATGAACAGTTTATTTTTTTTATTTGTGAAATTAAGCCTGCGTATAGAATAAAATTCTTTGATTAGAGTGCAACACTGACATTTAGCCTGTGACGCTACACATAATTAGCAGCGATGATGCCTGCCTTTGATGAGTCCTGATGAGATACAGTGAAATCCTTCATGCGTTATTATGTTTTGTGGTGTGCAACAGTGTAGGCGTTGAGAGAATTAACACTATGAATATGGATGTTGGGCGAGCATGATGAGAGAAAATGTGCTTACTCTATTGATTAAATCTCCCATCAGTCAACGAGCAGCTTGGTCCCCATCCAGTCTCTCTCTCTCTCTCTCTCCCACCCACATCTCTCTACTCATCTCTGTCAAGGCAGGCTCAGTGGAGTGGTTAAATTGTCCATAGCGCATAAATGCTCGTTTATAAAAGCCGACAGACGTGGCGGTCGTTTGCTGAAATTAATTACCCCTCTGAGCCACAGTGAGCATGGGACCTAGTCAGTCAGTCATGGTCCAACACCTCTATACTGTGCCATACCAGCAGAGAGACAGGAAGCGAGGAACAGGAAGGGAAAGCCAAGGAGAGACTTGAAGTTTGAAACAATGAAGCCGATTCAAAAGAAAGGGATGAATAATTATGACTGATATACAGTATTTCTTTGTGGCATATATTTTCTCATAGAAATGTGACAGAACCAACAAAACAACAGCAGTCTAAGTAACTAGAGCAGTTTGAGGAAAAACAATTCAAACTGCGCTTTTTTAGCAGTGAAATTATCGCTTTTTTCCCTTATTTTGCTCGAGCACGAGCTCCATGGAGAGCCGTATGCTGACGCAGCCCAAGACAAGGACATGATACACACCATTGTGGCATCAGATTAATCAGTGTGTTCATCTTCAACCAAAGTAACTTCAGCACCATCTGATGCAAGACTTCTCTAACATTAATAAAAGCTTCATCTCTTGTCTGATTTGCATAATTGTTCGAATGAATCCACTAATGCACTTTTTTTTTTCTTTTTTAATAAAGTGATGATTTGTGCTAGAGTGAGCTGTGGCCTGCTTTTGAGAATGGGGGAGGGAGAAGAGAGGATAGGAGGAGCGGGATTTGCAACAGGCCTATGGTGATTTGTCACCATTTTGATTCAGTCACATAATTAGGTGTAGAAGGGCTTATTAGTTTTGTTGGTTATTGGTTATTATTTTTCACATGACTGTTTAGAACCTGTTTCTCTGATTGTTTCACTTCATATTCCCCTCTTCATGTCTGCCTATGTTATTGACTGAGGCACCAAATTGTCTCTCTCCTCCTCTCCTAATTTACTGAGCGTTGTGTCACTTTGTGTGCAACCCATTTCATTGTCTGGCGCACAGTGCATGTGCTTTAGAAATGTATGCCAAGGTTTAAATTGGCCTTTGCCCCAGTGAAACGGCCTCTAAGTGTCTCTCCACTGAGCAGACTTCTTGTGACAAGATGGTAATGTTCCATTTATTCCTTCTCAGTCGTTGGTATGGAATGATGCTCTAAAGCCATTTTATCAACATTCACCATCTGCTTGTTACCCTATTTACAATTGTAACTGTTTTCATAAATGCTAAAATAATATTACAGTGTATACAGACAGAAACCTTTTTATGCTCATATACACTCTTACATGTTGCTAATGCCCCACTCTTTGAACCTCTCGAGGATAGTGGATGGATGATTAGACAATTGTTACACTTTAGCAGGAACTGGTTATGGAAAATGATTTGTGTTGTCTTTTTACGCTTCCATGAAATTGTGCTGTCTTCATCATCTTTTACGGTCTAGATCAGTTCATTTGAAAAAAAAAAAAAAAAAGTGCTGGTTAGGTTTATTTTCCACTGACTTTTCACATCCAAGAGGAGTAAATATGAAAATATTCAGGGTGACAGGTAATTTGTCAATAGGATATTTTGGTAATCGTCATCCATCTATAAAATCAAGGGATCTATGGTTGATCTCTGTCTGGATGTCTGTACGTCCTTGGGACTGCGCCAAAAGTCCTTGGTTGAAATGACTTTAAACTGTGTGGCATTGCTGATGACCTGAGGATGTGGCTTCTGTGCTTTTGGTGCAGATTGGATGTTTACAGCGTTCCATATTAATGACAATCTTTACTTCGGAATTCCTTCCTGTTCTCTTGCCCTTCTGAGCCAAAACATGGACAGTGCCACTCTGTCTTGGCAACCCATATCATGGTTGAAGAAGGGAAACGTCTATTACAGAGTTAACAAAATACTACTCAGGTCTTTCTTCTTTGATGTCTTTAATATCTATTATGTTTCATAAAAGACATCAAAAGCAAGGATGCACATCCTGAGGAGTTCCACAGTCCATGAATAGATTAGTTACAAGAAATTACCATTTTTTTAAATTTTTTTTTGCTGAAGTTTATATATTTCTGTATTTGTTTGCTACCAGGATGATTTAAAAAAGATTTAAAAAAAAAAAAATTAAAAAATTGAAATTTTCAGGATAGTGGGAAATGGCCTAATGAACAGTTGACTATATTTTTGTGGTAAAGTGGTTCATTATCAGGATCCAGGAATTTTTAATGGATTTTTACTGGATAGTTTGTTTTTTTTTACCTTTTCCTTTTCTTTTCCCCCCCTGATTTTGTCTCCTATGATACTTCACAGTTTCTGCCTTAAAGATGACTACATCATAAACATCTACATTCCCCTCAAGTTCATGTTCTGAACGGGCACTATACTATCAAAATAAAACTAAGAAACTGACTTATGATGAATACATTTATGTGGGCTAAACCACCTGTTCTTAATTTAAAATGACAAATTACAAAAATGATGCACCTGCTTCACAGTGCTATTGTTAGGTGTAGCGTGGTGGACCCAGACGCAGACACAGACCAACGTGGTTTTCAGTAAAACCGGTTTTATTACTAGAAATGTGTGAGGGGTGGCATGCGGGAGCAGGCAGCAGTGGGTAGAGGGGCAGGCAGGCAGGCAGGCAGTAGTGGTCCAGGAATACTGGCGAGAGAGAAAAACAGTTAGTACAGAACGAACTAGGAAATAACATAAGTCACGGCCTGAGCGTACGCTACCACTTAGTGGGTACAACGATCTGGCGAAGAGTGGGTGAAGAGGTAGATACACTGCAGGTTGATGAGTTGATGAGCCAGGTGAGCAGACTGGGATAGGTGAGTTGATTGCAGATGGGTGTGTAGAGTTGGGAGCCAGGAGAGCCACGCCCAGGCCAACCCAAACGCCATGACAGCTATGGTGGTGGGATGGCTCTGACTGAAGTGCTTTACTGGCTATCTAGCAACAACGATCACAGGAGATATGTTGACATCATCATTGGTGACGAGCTTGAGTATGTGTGCATAGTGCGAGTTAGGAAATGTGTTCTGAGATTTTGCTCTTGTCATATAGCTTCAGTTTGTGAGAGCTATCAGGCAGTCAAGGGTCAGAGTTAGCTTGTTTGCCGTTGCTAGGTGTTCGTTTTCGCTCACCCTTCACGTTCAAAGATTTTTTCTGTGTGTTTAGTGACAGTAACTCTTGATGACATAATGTACTTGGGCAATAATATACATGCAAATTAAACCATCATGCCCAACTGGTCAAAAAACACCCTTGATGGTTAACCAGTTAATGGTTAACTGTTGACATCCCTGGCCTAAATGTACAGGAAAGTGATCATTTTGCCAAATATCCATGTTAGTATGAAAAAGGCCTGAGTTTGGTTGGTCTGTACTTTGTTTGAATTGTCAGCTTTCACATTGGCTCAAAATGAACTGTACTAACTCAGCAAACAGGTTAGGTATTAAAATTGTGTAACTAGGCATGCTAACAAAACTCCAAAAAGTTACATGGGAGTAGTATGGTGTTACCTGTGTTTCGCTTTTGTGGGGAATTAATGATTTCACTTCCACCACGTACACACATACAGGGATCAAGCAGTCTGTATCATGTGCACAAGGGGCAATGCCATAAAAACACCAACCTTATAAATAGGAGCTGTCCAGCTGTATTGTGTTTCACCCAGATTTATGAGCATATTTACCTCATTTACAATTGGGTTTAATCCATCCCCTCTCTGCAATATGCTGACCATGCGTGTATAAGACTGAAGCATGTAGCTTGGGTGTACTGTTTGCCAAAGACTCAGTTGTGTTTTCTTTTTCAGTTTACTGTCTGTGATTATGTCTCAGGAGACTTGCGAAGGCACAAATTTGCTCATGCTGTTTGTGGCAATTGGATGTAATAGTCCATTTACCACTGTAAATCTTCTATGTACAATTACCTCTGTTTTTGTGCGATGTTATCCTAGCCAGTGTTTTCCTTAAAAACTGAGCAGACCAGCTTCTGTTAAAAAGGACTATCGTCATCATGACCTCTTCTGTTTTCCCAGCTGTGTTTGAGTTTAGATATGGGGCATTTACTGCTCCTTTTTGCAAGCTCTCTGTTTGTTGCACATCTGGTGTAAGGGTTAAGAAGAACACATCCCTGAGTCACAGCTTGTCCCTTCCTGCTCCATTTGAAAACTGCTTTGTTGACCGGAGAATTTAAGAACACACAGCATCAATGAAAACACTTTTCTTTTTTTCCCACCAGCTATCAGTTTTGTTTTCTATTTTCCAAGAGTTGGACATGGAAAATGGCTTCCTTTCCTAAAAAAGTCTTTTCTGCAGAAAAAAGATACAGATGCTTAGGAGATATAATAAAAATCTCTTTATTAAAATGAATATTGGTGGGATGTTTACCACCACCATTATCACCATCTTGCCACCAGACAGGGTAATTAGGAAGCTTTATTATGGTGACAGAATATTGAGTGAGATCAAAAGATGCATGTCATAACAGAATTGTACTGTGCAGCTTGAAGAACCATTTTTCTCTCTGTGACGTACAGAGTCTGGACCCACAAGCGGACACAGGAAACTCAGGGGTCAAAGTACAAAATAAAGATTTATTAACAGAAACAAGAATCGAAACCGAACTGAGTAGCAACGAACACCAGGGAAGGACACGGCTGTGGTGGCTGAGCTCTCCAGTCCCGGCAGGGCTGGAACAACAAAACAATGGTTAACAAAAGGCGCAGGAAACTCCAGGAAGACGCGATGGCGAAAGTACAAACAAAAGATCGCTAGGAAGGCTGAGCAAAGTACTGAACAGAAAATGTCTAGGAACCACAGGATCAAAGTAGCAACAACAAAGTCACGAGAGCAGAACTAGGAGACTCGGACGAGAAAAACATGAGAACAGAGAGTTCAAAAGGTATCAGGATGTAGGTAGCTGTCGAGGTTTACCTTGCTGGGGACAGGACGTTCTGGCGACGAGCAGATCAGGATCTGTGTCTTAAATACCACCACTGATGAGGAATCAACAGCTGCAGGTAGTCAGCTCTGCACACCTGAACCGCCTCAAGTCCTGAAACGAAGCAACAAAACCAAAACACAACTACCAAACTAAAAGCAGAGGGCAGAACCATGACACTCTCTTTGTTTTCACAAACTGCATCGTCAGCAAAATCTTAATTTTTCATTAAAACTTCGGTTTTTGTGCTGGCCATATATATATATTAGACTTACACACACATACACAGACCTGGTCTCCCTGTTTTTTTTGTAATTTGGCATTCCACACATTGCATTATTGAATAAATGTACAACTCTCCCACAAACTGCTGAACTCACTGTGAATTTCAGCCTGGGATTACAGCAAGATGAGCTCATGCAGTGATTCCTTTGCAATCACAGATCATAACTATTTTAGGTTAGAAAATGGTTTTAATTCAGTTTTAGTTCAAATTCGCTGTTGTAGCCTAGAGAGAAGGTGCAATATTACATCCGATTACAAGAACTTGACCATTGAATTAAATATTGAAGGATAACTGATATGATCAGTGTGGCAAAGAAGGGACGGTAAGCTCTATTGATTCTATCACCCCTTCTGACAGCCTTGTTTACACTATATTTTCTATACTTTTGTTTGGGATGGCCCATTTTATCGGCTTAATATAGGTATTGGCTGTCTTACATCTGCTGTCCTACGCTTGGCTGTGGCTTTAAAGACCACCTTTCACGTGTAGAAAGGAACCAATCATGACAATTAGGGATGTGGCTTGATATTTTAAAAGTTCAGTTATTTTTTATACAGAGGATTTAGTTATTTCACAAAAGGGTATCAAAATCTGCATTAATTAAAAAATCAAAATTATTGGCCAAATAGCAACTTTAAATCTCTTCATTATCGGGCCCAGAATTTCAATATACATGCATCCTAATAATAATAATGTGGGTTTGACACAAATATATAAAATGTAAAATTAACTTTAAATTGACTACCTTCACTTGACTGTGACAGAAAATAGCCTTCAAGACCCTTGGAAGAAGGGTTTCTGTCTGTGTTGGAAGTAAAACTGTAAAAATATGAACAAAAATGTGTTAGTAACACGATATCTTATATCTTACATCTTATAACGTGGCAGTACATAGAGAAAAATGATAACCGTATAACTACAGCATGTAATGTTGTCCAGTCCCAAAGACAGACTCGTTTTGTGTTTATGGAAAAAAAAAAAAACATACACAATTTATGACATGATTAACAAAGCGATATAGAGGATACATGAAAATACAAATGATTCATGGAGCTGAGTCAGGGCTTGCATCCAGGCAGGATGTTGCACTGTGTTCTTTGTTTTATTATTCAGAGAGGTGACTCACACAGCAGTGCTGATGTAAGACAAGGCAGGCGTTAAGTGGAAATTTTCTTGATTAGCTACAAATCTGATTAAGACATCTGGAAACTATAGTGATACTCCAGGAGTTTTACACTGCTGTCCTTGCTCTTTATCTTTTATGCCACATGCTAATCTGCATCAAATTTGAATAGTGGACAAGGTCCAAAATGAACCGCCCACAAACAGCCAAAATAGTAATGTAATTTTAAAAAACTTCTCTCTCAATTTCTATTGTGTTTTGTTGTTACTAGCAGCTTCTTATGTCCTGTAAGTTTTACTGCAGCATTTTTTTGATTGAATTAGATTCTAAATAGATCTAATATGCATACATGTATACTAGTCAATTTAGTCAGTGACTTAAATGTTATTTTTAAGAAAGTAGTCAAACGTACAGAATAGCCAGACTTTTGTGAAAATTTCATATGTTTTGTGGAAACAGTGTGTTCGGGCACCTGGACTGTAACCAGTCAGGAGGAGCACGTGTGTGCTGCAGTATTTCATTCCAGAGAAGCAAGTTATTGCAGGAATGTGAAATCCCCAGTTTGAGCAAATCCCACGGTTTGTTCCCTTTTGAGCATGTTTTCAGGCCCTGCCCGTCGGTTGGTTTGTTTGATAGCAGAATTACAAAAGAACTGGATGGATTTCAGCAAAACTTGTTGGGAGGGTGGTGAATGGGCCAAGTAAGATCCCATTAAATTTTGCTGGTTACCGTATGAAGGGGCAGATCCAGGAATACAAGGGGACTGTTGGGCCTTGTAGCAAAATGCACTTTAATCTGTAAAATTTGTCTTTCATATTTGCCTGTTGTGGTATATTTGTTCCCTTTGTCTGGTTTTAACATGAAAAGTGGATGCACGGTTGGTGTGTCTCGTCATCTTTTCTCTCCATTCACTTCAAATGGCATAATCTATAAGTTGCATTTTAAGTGTTCTAGTGATACAATTGTTTATTGGAAATTAAAGGCTACGAATAAACAATTAGAATTAACATTTAAATAATAGGTAATAATAATAGAATTTTGGTGGACAATGACAAAGTGTAAACATCTAGTCCATGCTTTCGATATAATTAATTGTAAATTGTTTTCTTGAATATGCAGTATGCATAAATTGACAGGAGAATTCTACCAAAATACTCAGACACATAAAGACAAGACAAAAATAAGAGCACACAATAGCACACAGAATGTAAAGCCCTGAACACAGTGAGAACTTTTGTTTCTGTTCTCATGGCCCTTTTTTCTGCTTCAGGGACCATGCATTATTTGCCATCCCATTTCTCTTTCACGCTTACAGATGTACAGCTGCAGTCAAGAGGGCAGAGCAGTCTTTTCATGCATGGCTCACTTGTGCTTATGTAAGAGCACTACTTAAACCTGGTTACATCACATAACAGGCAGCACTGTGTCAGTGGGTCACTGTGCCACACAACTGCTGAACTGCACACACACACACTCTATGTCGGGCCCTTTGGTGGGCATGCGTGCATGGCGCGTTTCTGTGTGCAATGAGGCATTCAGGCGCACATTTTTGAAGGATCATTTAGACTTGGCGTGCCTGCATACAGTATATTTATTTGCTTTTATGGCTGATTATGACATGATGTGTAGCAGGCTACTAAGAAATGCGACAACAAACAACAAACAACTTTTATTTTGGAAAATGTACCATTGCTACACCTATTGAGTGCCAGTAGGGGGGCCTCTGTTTCCAAATTCTGCTCCTTTGTGTCCTCTTTTCACCCTTTACCCCAGCTCTTACACTTCATACTCCCTCCCCAGCTCCGCCTTTCTGCCTGCAAAACAGCCCATCTCTGTCTCTCTCTCCTCGTAATTTCTATTTAGCGCGCACGCGCACACACACACACACACCCACACACACCAAGGCTTGAACGAGGGCAGGACCAACCACTCCCACTGTTGTATAGTTCCATGAAAAACACAGAGGAAGAGAGACACAGACAGAGAGAGGAAGAGCGAAAGAGAGAGAGAGAGCGGGAGAGGAGGAGCAAAGCTGCGCTGAAGCCGAGCCCCTCTATTCCTCAGCATGCAGAGTGGAGCAGACGGCAACAGCCACACAAACACACTCCCCTCTCAGTTACATGCACAGTCACACACACACACACACACACCACTGCCGCCGCTACTGCCGCTACCACCATCACCACCACCACCCCACCACCACCACCACGACCACACACACACACACACACACACAAACACACACAAACACACACACGTACAGTGACGGCTGCCAGGCGCAGTGGGAAGGAAGCCGTCAGGGAAAAAGCTTGAGAAGAAAGAGAGGGATTGCACAGAGGAAGAGAAGAGACAGGAAGAGAGTTGGAGGAGGCACCTTGTGGATCAGGAGGTATTTTCCTCTGTGTGAGTGCGCGTCTGGATAAAGCTATCTGCTTCTTCCTGAGCGTGAGGAGTTTTTACCGAGGCTTTTTCTTTTTCTTTTTCTTTTTTGCTTAACCACCACGCCGGGCTCCAGCGATATCTACCTATCTATCCCCAGAGCTTAACAAAAGAGGGAGTGAGAGAGAGAGGAGAAAAAAAAGGCAGTCACAGCTTCAGCTCCAGACCACCCTCTCTCCTCCTCCTCTGCCTCCTCCTCCGCCTCCCCTCCAGTTCCACATCCATTTGTGAGTTCATTGCTGATTTAACTGTCTTGTGAGGATAGAGCAGAGTCTAGGATACAGCTGAGCTCACCAGCAGGATCGGGGTCTCGTTTGGTGTGAAGAAGAACAAGACGGGAAAACAGAAACACAGGAAGTGAAAAAGAGACGGAGAGCGACAGGAGTAAGAGACGGTGGAAAGCAAATTGAGGGGCATGTTGAGGGCAGCTGAGAAGAAAAATAGTGAGTCTCATTTTTAGAGTGGAGAGTGCAAGGAACCGGCAACCGGATCTCATCCATTCTTCCCCCCCGTTCCTCTTCTTCTTTCCTATCCTTTTAACCTTTCCCCATCCCGCTCTTGAATCCCCCTATTGTTTCCTGTTTGCCTCTTACTATCTTTACATATTTTGCTTTTCTCATCATCCACCTCCTTCTCCCTCTGCCCTCTTTTTTTGGCCGGATCCTCTCTGTCTCTCTTACCCGACCTATGGGAAGAATGGTTTTGTGAGGTTTCCTCTGAGCTCCTAGACAAGTAGACGGACTATAATCCCAAGCACTCTGGGTGCTATCGTCCCTTCAATCCATACGTTCCTTCCTGCGTTTATCACACACCTTTGTAGGAGAAAAGCATTCTCTCTCTCTTTGCATCCTCCGCTGTTTGAAACACTCATCTGAAGGAACCAAGCCGGCCCCTGGGAACGAGCATACCCCACCTTTGAGCTTCTTTCTCCAGCCTCCTGGACCTACAGTTGGATTCCAGCTACATGGGAAAACGTTTGGAGCAGCAGCCAATGTACCCCCACTACACTTACTACTACCCCCACTATCTCCAGACCAAGGTAGGATGGCCAGTGAGGATGACCTATTTTACCACTGCGCCTTAAAGAGAATAAGCATGTTTAGGTGTTACAATAACTCTTTTTCATGTTGTAATTGTGCAATCTTGTAACTCTCTTTAACTCAACGTCTTCTGTATCGCCTGCCCTTTACAACCCCAAGTATTTCTGTTCGCTTAATGGACTTAAAAAGGGCTTGTTTGTAATTATATCCAACGATAACAAGCCAGACTTTGTGTTGAAACTGCTTGGACCAGCCACAGAGATTGATGCTGAAATTGCCTCACAAGACATCTTGCTAAATGGCACTGAGGCGTCCCCTCACCCCCATCTGTCTCTGAGCTGGAAGACATTGGTGTCGCTCAGCTTTTCCGTTTCCAACCACACTGAGCACTTGACCCTATCCGCCCCTCTGTGACCCACCAGCCCAAGTTCAAGTTCAGGGCATGAGGCCCACCCTTCCCTCTGTGCTTGTTTTTTTTTCTCTTCAATTGTTCCCCTTACCCCCTAATGCATAACCACACACATGCACGCTCGACATCCCAATCCATGATAATGCGCTGCAGACATGAGAGATGGATGAGAGACTTCTTTGGCTACCAAAAGTGCTGAAAACTCACTGAACTCATTGTTCTTTCAGCTGTATTTCAATTCGCTTACTTAAACGTTGCATGCACGCCGAGATCCACATACACACAGCACTTATTCCACTCGGAGTCGTCTACCACCATGAGGAGCAAAATGGATTGCTAAGGCCTCATCGATTGCCCCTGCATCCTATTGCCCAGGCCGCCAATCCCTTTGTCTGCTGTGACTCATTTGTTTCTTTTTCCTTCTTGTGATAGTAAGTGTGAGGAGTTGGCAGGTTTACTGCAATATTTAACAAATAAGTGCATGTCAGTGGGCAAGAGATGGATTGAGAAGGAAAGATAAACGTGGGTGGGGAGTGCTTTGAGAATAGAGAGATTATGTTGTTTGGTGAGCAGAGTGTAGGAGGAACAGGTAAGAAAATTATGGCTCCACAGTTAAAAATATGTTGAACCTTGAACCAAAGGCAGACTGCGTGATGCAATTGCAGACAGTAGGGTTTCTCCCTAGATTGCAATCCAGGTGATTTAATGCAGAGAATCCAGCCAATTACAAAGTGATATCTATATATTTCTTTCTTAAACTGCTGCACAGAGGTCAGAGAACCAAAATAGCTTTATTTGTTAGCACATTGTATATTGCACAATAGTACATTGTGAAAGTATAAATATCCCTGTCTAAACTACTTACCGACAATACTGAACACCATAAAAACTACTTTTTAAGTGATTTCCATTTTTTAAGTATAGTGTGATTGGTGCAGTATCACAGATGTTATGCTGCCGGGCAAATACAAAGGGTGCAAGCGGACATTTACTCCAATAAGCAAAGGAAGAAAATGTGGGGATTAATGTAGTTGATGCTGATCAAAACATTATATAAAATAATCTAGTAGATCAATTGCATACATTTCTAATAGGTTACTTAATGTAATAAATGCAGTGGTTGGTAGTTTGTGATTTGCACATAATTATTCTGTTAAATGTAATTATGGCTTAAATTTTAAATGGAAGATTTTTTTCAGTTTAACATATTCAGGTACGTGCTGACAAAAATAGAATCCACTGCCTGAAACATGTCTACTGTAGCAGTGAGTCATTGTCTGTTGAAGAAATAAAGTTAAGATTTCCAATTAACCGCAGGATATATTTGCAAATGAAGTGCAGATTGTATTTGTAGCATGCTGGCAGAAAAGATTTATCTGCTGATCTCAGGGCTGCCTAATAATTTTAAGAATGCGCTCAAGATAAACAAACAGAAGCTGGAAACTATTTTTTGTATGCACGTTTGTGATTTGGTTGTAATGAACAACATTTCCAATGATGAGAATGCCATTTTGTTTGCTAATGTGGCAGGATAAAATGCATGATTGCTACCAGATAATGTACATTGTGTTTTAAAAATTCCTTTAAATGAAAGAAAATGCAATGATCTATATGGTAATTGTCTCTTTGCAAAGTATCTGTAATATTTTTCCTTGAACAGAATTAATTAAAATGACAAAAACAGAATTAATCTTTTCGAAGAAACAAATCATGCTTAGAAATTTTTGACAGTGTTTTTGGCAGCACTTTCATCATTCATTTTGGGGCTGCGTTAATACTGCATATTTATACAAATAGGAACATTTTTTTGATTGAATCAGATGAATAATTAACTTTTTTTTTCATAACTGAGCAAGAACAAATAGGCAGCCTTTCAAATAGCCCTGTCATTAATAGATTGAGGAGCAGTGACGGAAATTCTGTCATGGATTTGTGTACGATACTATTCACATGTTACATTAACTTCAACATGTGACGCACACATCGCTGCTTTACGTGCACACATGTCACCATATCACACTGCTGTCTCTTGCTCTGTGATTTATCTCTATCGGCTCAAGGTCGCCTAATTTCTCTCAAGTGTCTTCAACAGGCATCTGGCCCAGGCCATCACTTTGTGCCTTACACCCCATCCATCCCTCCATCCCTCACTCCCACCAGCTCTCTCTCTCTCCCTCTCTCCCTCCACTGTCAAGGTCAAATCAAATTGGATCCCACCTTCTCCAGTGTTCCCTCTCAGCTGTGACTGCATATATAAGAGTGTATGTTTGAGTTTGCTTGTTTGCATATGCATCCATAAATGAAAAAAATCCTGCTTCTCTTAATGTTGGCTTTGTATTTGTGACGGTACGTGAGCCTAGAACATCAGTGTGTGTACTGAGATTTAGCTAAATACTGTATGTTTGCTCACTTTTGTGTGTAAAAGTGTTCGAGTGCATGTGTGTATCCTGTGGTGGCAGTGTGTGTGGCCTTTGTACAGTGACCCCTGTCTGACCCCATCTCAATGCAGCTTGCTGTCATTAAAGCTCTCTGGGTCCCAGAAGAACAATTCTGTTGGTATGTTTGTGTGTGTGTGTGTGTGTGTGTGTGTGTGTGTGTGTGTGTGTGTGTGTGTGTGTGTGTGCGAGGCCCCATAGTTTAGTTCTACATCTATATGAACCTTGACAACAGCCTTGTGTTTGATCTACCTGTGCTGATCTCTGACTTCAAACATGAGTGCGTGTGCTCATGGGTGAATGTGAAGGTTTTAATTGTGCTGGTGGTTTTCAGTCCCTTTTCTGTCCATACATTGGAGAAGCACATGCACTGACTGCAAGTGCTCGCTGATCTGATTGAAGATGTAAATGACCTCTTATTAATCTTGATTCCAGAGAGTGGAGGTTGTCCTGCAGAAATCAATGACATGTATGTGAGTGTGGGTGTGTATTTGTGCTCCCTTCGCTGCCTAACAATAGCAGACGCTCACTCACAAATGCACACAAATGCACCAACTGCACACAAAGGCAGTTATGAAATGACTAGCTTAAACTAACAATGCTCAGTCAGATGACAGAGTATGCAGAGTGCAGAGTAAATGTGCAGCTGTTAAACAGAGAATTGCTCTTGGTCTACCTCCGTAATGGGCTATAGGTACAGTTAGCAGTACATTAGTGGGTAGGTAGGGAGGGACAGCATGCCCTCTTATCGGAGCCTTGTGGCCCTTAATCATGGCTGTGAGAGGGTTTTAAGGGGATCGGTTGAGGGGTTAATGCTGTAGCACAGCTGCATTGTCGCATCCTCTGTGGGATTTGGTAAAAATTAACCAGCGGGTGCATAGCTAGAGGGACAAGCTATGGCTCAAATCTATCATTCAATCAGCATAAGGGATTTTCTTAATAGCCTCTGTCGGCATTGCTGGTGTCAAAAATATCGTAGTATCAATGCTTTTTCAACAATACATGTAACAAATAATAGAAAATCTGTATTGTGCAGTATCTAAATTCCTGGGACAGACTAGAACAGACTAATTCAGGGTGGGAATCTAATGTCATTCCAGGCCTGATTCATAGATTTGGAAAAGTTAAATTGTCATTGATTTTAACAATAATGATTCTCTTATTTCTCCCTTGTTACTTAAATTGGCTTTTCTCCATTATAAGCTTTTTGAGTTTTATATTTTTGTCCTCTTGCTTAAAGGAGTAAGACACTCATTCTTATTATTAGTAATACGTCATACGTCAATACGTCAGGTGGATACGAAATATATCTCGTATCCACCTTAATTTATCTTTATCTCAAACCACCTTTTCTCTTATTTTGCACATGATTTTATGCATTTAGCTTCATGTAAATGAACTTTTATCTGCATATAGGCATCCATGATGTTGCAGCTGAATATAGTGTAGCTATTTACATTTACATTTACATTTTTAAAAATTCCTTTTAGCTTCTGATGGGGATTGACTGAGGATCTGAATCTTTGATGATAACTGTCAAGAGCAAGATAAGAGAGAAGCTGAGAGGGAAAAAAATGATACATTATCAACCAGCTGATCACCCGTTTTCTCCAGATCAGTGTGCTAATATGCTCAGTGGCACACAAGGAGCTTTAATTAGGGTAATGAGAAACAGCGTTCAGCTGATATCAAAGTAATGACACATGTTGACACGCCTGGACATCTAAATGGAATATTCCATCCCTTCAAAAATGGGCTTTTCACATTCAATTACTCTCTATTATGCGCTGGATAAATGTGGTCAGTGGTTGGCTCAGCTGGGATGAATAAACATCATAAAGACAG
>KV751343.1:3216798-3237934 GCA_001698575.1 Mola mola
AATATGAAAATATGATGTTTTCAAAAAATACATATATTTTTATTTGTTAATTTTTTTTTGTTGCATTAAATGGTGTTTTGGTGTGAACAACATGGGGATTTGTCCACCACATTTTTTATTCTAATTTTGTGTAAGGTGCAGAGTGGGGGTCTTTGTGCATTGATGGGCGAGGGATCCCTTCGCCACTGATCAGAGAGATAATTGAAAGAATGTCCTTAGGGATTTTCCCCCATATGTTGCTCCTCATCCTAGTTAGCTGTTGCTTCCTTTTATTTCACTCTATTTTCCTCTCGCACTCTCTCTCCTTCTTCTTGCATCTTTTTCTACTCTTGTCAAGGCAGTGCAGGTCAGAAATGTTGAAGGGAAATTTGCCCCTGAATGCCTTTAAATACCACAGTCAGCATGAATCAAATTGTGAGACACATTCCAGTCATTTTTCTCTTTTACTCATTTCTCTTCAGCTACTTCAATGTCTTTATATTTCAGAGGGCCTACTCAGACCTCTTGACGTCCTACAAAGAAGTGAATCAAGTCATTTGTGGATAGCAGAGAGACTAAAAAGTCTGGTGAGATAGTTTTAGAATTCAGAGTCTGAATTCAATAGAAGGAATGTAAAAAAGACTCGACTTTTTATTTTTTGCTACATACGCTAGTGGATATTTTCAGCATCTCTGACAGACAATAGCCCAGACTTAGTGACAGCAAACACAAGCCACGTGTAGCAACACTTTGGACAACACCAGAATAGTAACGGTAAAGATATAGCTAAGAAATGTTCACTAACATATCTGTACCACACATGTAATATATAATTCCATTTCAGAAACATATAATGTTATCTTATCTGTCAACATTCTCTTTGACAAACTCGACACGCAAAATACATGACTGTAATTCCCTGTAACTGCAAGCATCTAAATTAATGCAACAATAACGGCTGATGAGAGACATTAAACCCAGGAGTACAGGACTTTTCTCAGTAAACAAACCTTTTACACAACGACCGTCAGATAAATCTTTTCAAACTGGTGCCTGGCCATCCTCAAGTGGCGATTGTTTTCCCAGGGCAGAACAAGGACAGGAAAGGAACATAGCAACAAAGTTGGCTTCAGTTGTTCAAGACTTATGCAGTATAGCATCATAAACACATTGACTGATTTGGATTCATTGGGTAGACTGCTTGGTTTGCACGTTTAGAAGCTGCCCAGAGAGAGAGACTGTGTTTATGTAATTAATCTAACTGCCAGAAGAGGGAGGCAGAATGTCCACACTGCAGTTTTATCGTTTTTTTCATTTTAATGCGTCTGTGCTGGCGAGGCCGTAAGGCCGGAAGGCATTATGTTTCTAGGTTGTCCTTCCGTATGGTGTATGTACAACTGTCCGTCCAGCCATTCTTGTAAACACAGTATCTCAAAAACGGTTTGAGGGATTCGCATCAAACTTTGCACAAACGTCCACACTGACTCAGAGATTAACAGGTTAAATATGGGCCACACTTGTGAATGTGAAACAAACTCAGATCAAAACCGCAGACAACTAGTTTTGATCAGAAGGTCAGAGGTCACTGTGACCTGAAATTGGCCTGAAAATCATGTGAGCACAATATCTCAAGAATGCATTGAGGGATTTCGTCAAATTTGGCAAACATCTACATTTCAACTCAAGGGTGATTTGGTTAAATTTTGGAGGTCATAGGTCACATACTATAAGTCACTCTTCATCTAGGCTTGCCCAACTAAAAACTGAGTTATTTAAGAATCATGTGACACTCTTCATTATCTTCATTTAACCATTTATCCAATTTGATTTAATTGAATTAGTATGACTAACATTCACTGTTTCCTATATCCTTATTTACTACTGTTTATTTTATACAACAATTTTATCTCAATTTGCTTAAGTAGCTCTGTAATCCTAAGAGTTTGTTACAAAACATGCACCAAAACCCAAATCAAACTACCACAAAAACCTACCCAGCCAATCTTTCACCACCACCCAACTCCTGTATTTTCACTGTTTTGTATGTTTTGCTGGAGGTAATTTCTCTCTCTCTTCTCTCTCGTTTTTTTTTTAAATTCCATTTGTGGTTACTCAGAAAATTTAACAACAAGGCAGTCCTATTTAAAACATGTACGTTTGTCTTTCCATTTCAATGCATGTATTTTGTTCACGCTGAAGACTACAGTCTGAAAGAAAGTTGCCACCTGCCAACCACGCTGAAGTTGTCAACAAGGTGCACAGAATGTTGGATAAATAATCACAACAGCATTCCCCCACTTTCCCCAAAGTCCAAAGAGGATCAAATGCAGACCAAACAAAACTAATGGTCTCATAACCTCAACCACCCAAACAACTGTATACATTTCTTTACAAAATGGCTCCATGTGTAGAATTCTCTGTCCTTGCCAGGTTATTTCAGCTCAGCACTGATATGATCCTCACGTTTCCACTAGAAATACATGGACATGCACAAATGGGCCAGTATCATGCGCCAGTAATTATTTGACCAATATTCTGCTTGCTGGTGTAGTTTCCATTTTAGACGTGTGCGTTTCTAAAAACTATGATGATATTATTTTTTTTTTTTTTTATTATTATTATTACAGTGTAACTACATGCTTAAGTTTATATTGAGGTATACAAGAAAAATCAGGAGGGACAGACCGATACGTTCCTGAAAGACTAAACCCAAGCACACATTGTGCTTTTTGGTCGTCCAGTGTCTCACCTTAGTGGTTGCTAGTCATGGTTTAAAACTTCAGTTACTTCAGAGTTTTTGCAAGTTCACAGGATACATTTTTTATGTAGTAGGACAGCTCCGAGTGTGAACAAACTCTGGAGCTTGACCTCTGTACTCTTTCTTTCTCAGTCTCATAGGAATTTACATAGAAAACACAGTTAAACTCTGTAAAACCGCCTCAGAGTTTACCCTTAAAGACAGTTTTAGTAGGGTTACAGGCACGCTCTTGTCCCTGAGCCAGAGGTGGCTGACTGGGCCAAACATCTCCTATTCCCTGCTAATGAAGTCCTGAATATAACCCTCCCTACTTGATCTTTCTCTCTGTCACACACACACACACACACACACACACACACACACACACAAGTATAAACACACAGATACCCGCTCTCCAGAACCCCTGCAGTCCCGGCCGAGGATTATCCCAAGGAAAACACTCCTTTTGTTGGGACCTAGTCAAATTACTTCTCAGAGCACTCATGCTTTGTTTTCTTTTTTTTTTTTTTTTTGTCAACGTAACAAAGCGTAAGTGCGTGTGTGCATGCATGCAATGTGTGTCCAAAAATCGTTAGTTGCTGATTGCAGGAAGCACATCCAAAGTGAACTTTCCTTAATGACGCTTGAAAGTGAGATATTAATATCACCCTCAGTTTGTTTGTTTGTGAGAGCCATTGTGTGTGTGCTTGTCTACTCATATGCCAGTGATTTTCTGAAGATTGTATAACGCCACATGCATAACACCGTGTGGTGTTCCCTCTTGGCAGTCTGGTCAGATGTTTGTAGCGTTCCAACTTGACATTCCTGTAGGCTTGCTACTCCTGGGACTCCACCCCCTCTGTAAATAAGTATTTGGAAAGTTCTGCACGACTACTTACAACTAACAGTTAACTTAGCCATTCAAACCAATAAAATAAATTCATAATAAATTTTTTTTCTTTGTGTGGAGGAAAAGTTGTGACTCCCAGGGATCGTGCTTTGCGTCTTCCTCCTCCTAAACTATTTTTAAACCATGAGACTGATCATTCCCCATTCTTATCCAAGTAGTTTCTAATGCATAACTACAACCAACATGTAAATATGAGGGTGACATATTACACAAAGAGCACTATGTTATGTCTTTGGACCATTTGTTTGAGCTTTTTTGTTCTTTAAGTATGACGTATTTTGATCGAGGCTGCCATAGTTACATGGATGGCTGCTTCATTAATGTTTTGGGAAAACAGCAAAAACAATGAGGCTTGATGCTCAAATGTAATTAATGAAGAAAGCAGCACATATTAAAAAAAGGCTAAAAATATATGGCATACAGAAGAGAGAGAAAGAGAAGAGAATTGTGCTCCAGGTGTGCCATGCAAGACAAAAACAAAGGCTTTACTGGCATTGTGTTTCTCACAATGAATCTCTGTGTGATCTTCACAGGTCTCTAAATTAGTATATATAGAGTTAATGGAGACCTCTGAAATGGCTGCCAGTGTACGCTGCCAGTGTACGCTGCCAATATCGTACTTTCGGTGCATTATGATTTACTGAGATACCGACTCTCAGTCTGGGTGATGGCCAACCCTGTTGAGCAGGCACAGATTGTTTAGCTACATTCAGCCTTTATCCATTCACACTACCAGCTCTCCTCAGAGACACACCGGTCTTTTTTGAAGTCATGTAAGAGTGAGTTGTGTGTTAGTACATTTTGGTGTGCGACTGCCCGGGCGTGTGACACAAACTATTTGTTGTTGCGTGTGAGATGTGGGTTTTTGCTTGTGCCTGAGACAGAGAGATGAGCCGAGAGATCCAAAGCGAGAGATAAAAAATGGAGGAGAAATAAAGTGTGTGCATGTCGTGCTCGTTTGTGTGTGTGTGTCGAGGATGCAAACTAGCTTTGTTGCTCTCGGTGAAGTGTTGATTTAAGTGGAAGTGGAGGGAGGAGAGGGGATAAAAGGCCTGACTAGATTAAGCTGGCAAACACTACTGAGGCGTGCTGTACAGGCTGGCCTTTCAGCGCACTCTCTACCGGGCGGATGTGTGTGTCTGTCGGCACAGAGGACACTCGAAGGGGGCTTGTGTGTGCCACTGTTGGATATAGTTACTCTGCTGCTGATATTGGTGCAACTGTACAATAAAGCAGCCCCTTAGCAGAGCCGCTGCAGCCACTATAACAGTCCTGAGAACACTAATCACTGTTCTGACATTCCAGCAATATTCTGGACATAGGATACGTTACCTCTGTGCTTCTGTGAATGGATTTGCTTTCACAGTGTCACCCAGTCAACATTCTTCCTACACTCTTTTTCTCTGTAAAAAGGGATATAGTGGGGGGTTTTTTGTGGCTCACGATGGACCTTTGGTTTGTAATGTTTGACAGTGAGCATGATCAGTCGGTGTACATTTTGGGATGGGCTATATTTAAAAGTGATCATGAATAAAGGCTTCATTTTCTCCTTTTCAACCAATCTGTTCTCATCCCATCGCATCAGTTATCAAGAACTCATCACAGTTATTACTATTGTTATCAGTAGCATATTTATAGCTGGTATTATTTTCACTCCTCCCCTTATACTTCCCACAATATTTCTCTCTCTGTTTTTCAACCCAGATGATCAAAACACATTGCCACCCTCCTTGAGCCGGGGTCTGCTCCGAGGTTTCTGTCTTCGTAAAGGAAGTTTTCTCTCACTGTTGTTGTGATGTGCTTGTGGATGTTGGGCCTCTTTATTAATAACTAAATAAATGATAATAAGGGCTTTGTTCTAGACTTGCTCTATATGTTAAGTATTAAGTTTAGACACAAACACTGCACGGTTAGGTTTAGGATAAGATCGCTCATGAGTGGTAGGGTTAATGAAATGAGTGGTGACGCTCTCTTTTTGATTGTATTTAAACTCCGGTTTCTTTGAGACAGATTTGTGGGAATGGCCCTCTACTCAACTCTGACCTCTGACCCTGCCAGCAGAGTCTGTGTTGTAGTCTGAAACTTGGAATTTCTTCTACGTGCATGAAATCTTTTTACATCTCTCCCTATCACCACAGGGTCTACCTTGTGTATGCTGAGAGGTGCTGGGACAAAATATTGATACCTGTTAAACTGTTGTTTAATAATTTAATATTAAGCACATTCAGGGAATATTCGCATTTATCATCCTATATTTTGGCACTTTTTTAACTTAAAAAACTTAAACTTAACTTAACTTAAAAATAGTTCTATGAAGGGAAAAAACCCTGTACCTCGTAATCTTGTACTTTCTGCCAGTTGGAAGCTGAATTGCATAGCTAAAATCTGAAATCCATACCCCCAACTGAATAAGGTCAAGTTGTTTTCAACCAATCATTTGTTTGCTACGTCATTGCCTTTCCATTTGGAGGCTGACAGTTTAGGGTAAAAATAACATTGGCGTGAAACATTGCAGCTTCAAAAGTGGTAATGCTGCTTTTGAAATTGAACATCTGCTTGTTCAATAAGGAATATGAATTGCACCGCTCTTAAGTCGAGGTTTACCGAGCAACCGACGCTCTGTTTGTGCTGCAAGGCGTAACACTTATTAAACCTTAGAGAGTTAACTAAATAGGGGTTAAAAGACAGTTCAGCGAGTAGTGGTGAGAGTCAACTGATGCCGCTTCAAAATATATATTAAACTATTTATTTTTGCCTTTGCTCTTTACTGTTTCGGCTGCACAACTGAGCTTTCATTTGTGCTGAATCATCTGATGAGACAGCGACATTAGTCTGAGGCTTGTAGTACAGCTGCAATCTGCATATTTCATTGACTTAACTTCCAGTGTGAATAATTAATGTCCTTAAAGGAAGTTTCTCAATGTATATGTGTGTTTGCATTTTGAATGCACATACTTCGTTGTCTTGTCATGTATATATTGCTTAGCAGATATGTGCATTTACAGGTTCTCTTAAGCATGCATGCATGTCTGCATTTGTGTTAGCCATGTTGAAATCCACTAAAACACAATTTGTACATTCAGAAAATGGTCTTTATGCATGGGCTACAGGGCATCAGTGTCAATGTAGCAAACAACGCGAAGAAGGCTTTCTTATCAAATCTTGACATCTTCTAGAACTTCTCATTTTTGTGTCTGTTGGTGATTCTGAGGGTTCCTGCTGTCATTTGTGCTGTTTTTGGTCTAACACATATAAAAACAGTGATACAGAATACGTTGCTTTAAAACAAGGCCAGAATGTCAAAAATAATTTAAATAAACTCAAGTAAAAATTGTTACTGCTTGGCTCCCGTTTGTTTAAGTGAACAGTGGCACTGGCAGATCAGTCAGATTTTTATTTTTCCAGTCAAGTTTCATAAAATATGCATGGGACATTGTCACACATGTGTGAACGTTGTCACTTGAATTATTTTGCTTTTCTTCCTTTAATTTATGTCCCATATTAGAATTTTGACTGAGCCCTCACTACTAATCCATGTCTCCCACCTTTAGCATAAAATTAAAAACATGATATGCGTACACAAATTTACTTCGACTGTAAAAACTCATAATGTATACATGCATGCACAGGAAAGAGTAAAGATCCATAATGGGATTTATAGCAATTATTTTTATGTAATAAAGTTGTTTATGCTTGTAGGCCTACACAGACATTCAAGCACACTCTTGTCAACTGTTATATTAAATGCGGTGGAGGCTTTGAGTAAGAAAAGGAACATTCGGTGGGCCGCTGTGACATAAAATACTAACTGTTGCCCTCTTGCCAATAACAACCCTAGAATTATCCTCTCATCAGAGGTCCTCTCAGTCATCCCCTTGTCTCCATCCATCCATTTTCTACCGCTTATCCTGTTAAGGGACATGGTGGGGCTGGAGCCTATCCCAGCATCATCGAGTGAAGCCATGACATGTCGCCAGTTCATCGCAGGGCTGACATGTAGAGACGAACAACCATCCACACTCACAATCACACCAATTAACCTAACCCCCAGTTTGCATGACCCACGCACGCCCTGACCCGGGAATTGAACCCAAGACCTTCTTGCTGTAAGGGGGACAGTGCTAACCACTGCACCACTGTGCTGCCCATCCTCATGTCTCTCAGGATGGAATCAATGATGCAGGGGACCACTCTGCACACAAAGAATACAATGACTGAAGATTAGTTCATGTTTTTTAGTGAATAACTAAAGAGAATGCATAGGTAACAGGATATCATTTTCTGTTGTACATATCTTGAAGTGACTACTTCTCCTGTTACTTTGCGATGAAAATTTTCAGTGTTTTTCACGCCCACATTGTTTTTCAATACATTTGTGGGGTGAAGACAGTACTGAACTTTACGCGTTTCTTTTGTTTTATCTCAGAGGCTCTATATTGGATTACATTAAGAAGAAACTACTTAGAAACTCCTTGGAAAACTACAAGATCAACCTACTCTACTAGGTTGATCTAGAAGGATTGTTTTCAAAAGTGCATAATTGATATCCCTTGTTATAGTGTATTTTGACTGAGAGGCAGTGGGGCAGGTACTTGAAAAATAAGGTATTAGTAGAGCAACATGCACCTGATAATATGATAATACCATAAAAATAAAGCTGTGCAAGTACATACCATTAAGCTAAGCTCATATTGAGGTGGAGCCGACCAAGATGGTGTTGTTGACATTCTCAAGGAGGTGTCTCTTCCGGAGGATATGTCAAGAACAGCACATAATCTAGGTGCAAAGTAAAATGCAAAGTGGTTTTATTTATAGCATAGGTGTGCTTTGGACTCAGTATTATTTAAGCCAAACGCAAAGTGTCATCTCCCCTGCTTCCTGATTTTAAGCAAACATGGTAGGGGCTTGCAGTGACCATGTCCTTGTCTTCTCGCAGCACAAGAATGGTGCCACAGAGGTGGAAGAGGTGTACTGGCCCATCGACTTTAGACCGCATTTTCGTTGGTCAATGGTGTAATCGCTTCCTGCTGCCTCAAGTGCCAATAATGTGCCTCACGCACCTGATTTAAAACGAACATGCTGCACGGGTGGGCACAAAGACTGACACAATCTGAGTGCTGGCTTGAAAATGATTGGTGTGAAACTAACAATGACTTATGCCATGTGTAAGACAGGGCCCTCGTGTCTTATGGAAAGATGGAAAAATTCATGCAAGTTTCAAAAACATCCAGTCTGGACTTCTCAAATCAAATACAGGAAGTACAGATGAATTACAGCTTCAGTGGCAAAAACAGACAAAAGGGATGTGGTGCTGACAAAAGCAGAGAAGCAAAACAGAGACTAAACAACAGAGGGAAACTCTTCTTCTCCTTTCTTCCAAAGTATAGCCACAAGCTGTTGGCCTCAGTCTGCCAAGCTAGCTCAACTTCCCAGACACAGATAAGCTGTGCGTGTGTGAGTGTGTGTACATAATTCATAAGCATAGCCAAATCAACATCTTGAGATTATCATGAATGATGGGACAGAAGAGGAGAAGAAGAAGGGGAAAAGAAAGTAGGCAAAAAAGTGACTATACGATGTTACTAGTTTAGATTCTCCTAATTCTCACCTGTTTGTATCAACATGTGCTCACATACACATTCCCACAGATTCCCCCAACTCTTCTTCTCCCTGCATTTCTCTCCTTTCAGTGGTTCCCTCCCTTCCTCTTTTACTTTCGAGGAAGGGTAATCCCTCTTGTAGCTAATGTGCTGTGACATTTCATGGTACAATAGGATTTGGAAGATGTTATGTATTCTCATGGTGCTAGGGTCTGGCTGATAACCTTGATGTCTTGGTGATTTTGGACCGTAGTCAACTGTTGGGCAAGTTCTTATCTCACTTTGGAAATCTAACTCTCAAGGTGAAAATGCAGCTCACAATAAAACAGACTCAGAGGTGACACCCTGGGAGCTATTGGTGAACCCAACTAATTGCACAGTCACACAATATTTCAAATGTAAAAATGTGTATCAATTAAACAGGACATTGATTTGTGACAGGTTCATGCCAATAATATCCTAATTATTCAAAGCATCGTTGCTTGTCTTTTGCCTTCTGTGAGATCATATATGTCATGTAGAAAAAAGGATGGGTTATTTTTATATTTTTCCAAAGAAACAGAGGATGTGGTTGCACTTAAACATGCATTGCCTATTTTCTACTGTGGTTTGGCAATAATTCTTATAATACTTACAAATACCAGTATTATGATACTTAAAATACTGTCATTGGTACAAACAGGATGCTTACACAAAAAAAGCCCACAGAAACGATTAAAACAAGCCTTTTGACTATATTCATAAAGACATTGTTTGGGGTAAAATTCATCACACTGCTGCTGCAGTTCCCTATACTCACTGAGTTAATAACAGCAAAAATAGATTGCCTACAATACAGCTGCATTTTAACAAAGAGGTGGTCTTCCGGCATGCTGTAGATTTCCCTCACTCATGTGTTCCATGAGATGATATGACACAGGTAGCAGGGTTCCACTTTGGATCAGCTGAAGGCTGCAGTGTTTATCTCGCCAACAGAGCTGACATTGGGGGTTATGAATGCACTAATCAGTCTCCAGGCCCAGTTATAATGCTGCCAGTGCCTTCAGCTGGACAGCGCTCAGTGACAGCAAGTTGGGGGGTTGAAAATGTGAAATTTTGTGTATGTCATTTCATGTTGATTATGCTTTTAGTTCGGCAAAGCAGGACATTTATTGGCACTGAAAGAGAGCATCAGAAAAAGATTTACATCCCATGATTCAGATGGTACTGTGAACCACCTGACCCTGAGAAGTATTATTAAGGGTTAACGAGTACCTAAACGTGTGGACACATATTGCTTAGCGACATTTGATTGAAAGGCTTTAGCTACTGAACTGTAGGTGAAGGTGGAGGACACAAGATTATTTTTGTTGCTAAAAACTGTGTTTTTCTTACAATAATGTAATTTCATTTAATGTGCACAATGTTTTGCAGGGAATGAAAAGAACATTAGTTAATCATTTTATTCTGATATGATGCTACCAGATGACGATAACAACTTGCACCTCATATTGTTTTCTTGATTACTGAAATCACTGTGAAGACTTGAGTGCTGAAAAGGATTCACAGAGGTTCACAACTTGACACTGTCCTCTTAAATTGTTAATTGAATGACTTTAATCCAAGTCATGAAAAAGCCCCTGATGCTGCACAGAACAGATCTTTTCTTAAGAAAATTCCACATAACAACCGAATGGCTAACAACCGTACTAGCGTACTAGGAAGAGGTGTCATACCCAGATTCATGAGATGGAGTGTTGGCAGGCCTGCAACTGCTGTTTTGGCCAACTGTGTCGTACCTGGAGGGAACTCGGTGCTGCTGCCGCTACGCTGCAGCCAATTTAGCTGGAGCACAGCTGCTAAGAGGCTCCCTGAGGTGTGTGTGTCAGGATTAAGCCACAGCACCAATTAAAGCCTCAGACTGATTTTTAAAGGATAAATTATTAACAGCAGAAGTGACCTCTCTGGTGGCCTTTCCTCTTCTGCTTGTCACTTCTCTTCCACTTTCTTCCCTCCTACCTGCCTCTACTTTTCATCAAACTTATGTTCCTCTCCTCATGCCATCGACTCTTTCTTTGCCTGTCATTGCTTAAGGTTTGCTTCTCTGCAGTCCCTTTGGTATCATTTTATACAATTTTATACTGCTGTCCCTGGTACAAAACCATTCTGGACGTATTTTTTTTTTTTTTTTAAATGTTTTAATATTTTACCCATTTAGTTCATATAAAAGAAAGTACAAACAAAGAAAAAAAAAAAATGGTCCTTCTGAATGTGACTAAAGTTGCAATTGAGAATATAAAGTCTCATCTTTCACTAGAAGAAAAGAAACAATATTTGACAATTTTTAAATTTTTTTTTTACTGGCCTCTCCCTAACTAGCGCCTGTTGACTTTGATATTTTTGTTTCAAGGTAGTTTTGTATATTTATGCCCCCAGGATGCATTTGAGCTTGATTGTTACAGCTCCTTTTCTCCCCATGCGCCACAGCAAAAGCGTGTTAGCCAGTAATGGATACTTTTAACCTTTTCCAGGTAATTCGATCAGGGTTTTAAATCAATCCAAGCACATTGTGAATGCATTGAGTGCCGCTGTCACTGCTTCAGCCATTGTTTTGTATTCGGGCAAACCATGTCTCTTTTCTCATTTGATGAGTGGTACAATACTGGATTCTAAATTATAAATGTGAGCCGCTGTACATCATCCCTCTTGGGGACAGAAGAGTACAGTGGTTGAAATGGGTTAGTGACCTACGTATTTAACATTGGGGTTACTTCATGCTGCCATTCAGTGTTCTAGAAAATGGAGTTTCCAGTGGAAAATGGTGCTGCATCCTGTCACTTTATTATATTAGTCCAGTGACTCATCATAATCCAAACGCAGTTTGTTTTTGCTGTTGGCTCTACTACTTACTGTTCCAGCACAATGCGTAGAATATAAATTGCAAGCTTTATTTCTACAGTGCAGGTTCATTTCTGAATAAAACTGTTAAATTAATACCTTACTCACATCTGTGTTTTGTACTTCTCTTAAGCCTTTATCTCTAATCTCTGATCTGAGAAATTGAAAAAAGAAAAAAAAAGCTAATGATTTGCCTGAACTCTACCTTTGTTACCATGAGCCATTATGGACATCCTCAGGTCATCATCTGATCTCAGTCAGCGGGCTTGGATTCCTCTCAGTATGCTCTTACTCTCCTATCCTACATCCGTCCTTCCATTACTTTCTCCTGCTACCCCTCCCCTCTTCTTCTTTCTTTCTTGGAATATTTGCTTCACTCAGATTTGATGAAGCAATTTAATTAGAGCAGACTGTGAGAGACAAGAAGGAACAAGGGGACACAGTGAAGGAAGGAAGTAAAGCAATAATGAATGGTCGGTGACCCTGAAAGCAGAAAAAGGAAAGATAAGTGTGCTTAAATCAGTCCTGGTCGATCTGAAGCAGAGAGTACTATTGAACCATGTTACTACATCAGACTTGACTGTATATACAGATGCATCGACGCAAAGTGAACTCAGCTTCCCTTAGAAGTCAATTGACCGGGAAACCCTGAAATATGCTTGCAGGATCACATGAGTTGAATCGTCCAGATGCCCCTTTCATATGACTTCCATTAGTCTTGCTTAAGTGAGTTGGAATTACATCAACCTTGGATTTGTTTTACAGCTCAGCTGTCCTATTGTTAACTAACAACACAAATCTTACATTTATAAGGCGATGGACGGGTGATTAGAAATTAATATATAAGACTTCAGAAGGGTTTTCGTCCAAACTGCCATATTTTTCTTATATATTTATTTTCCTCATAATAATAGCTAATAGACTATTTCCCTCAGTTTACAGATAAAAGTTTTTATGCTTCTGTGCCAGCAAAAATGTTTTGTTGGAGGTGTTACGTGTTATTTCCTCTTCATGCACAAACTGTGCTGATTGTACAGCTCTTCTCTGCTTCTGCTTCTGCTTTGAACGTGTGTATGAAGAATCTACAAATTTAGAGGTTCTTTGCCACAATATCAATATTTGCAGTCGTGTAGTCCACCACAAGCTCTTTGGTTTTGTTGATATTGAACTTTAAGTGATTGTTGTTGCCCCATGTGACCAAGTTATTTAGTCATCAGCAGTTTTGCCTAATGATATTTTTGTTATGTTACTAGATTACAGCCATTAAAAAGTAAGTTGTTACCATAGCTATTGAATTTGTCAAGCGTTGTTCACCCTTATACATAGTCCAATAAACAACAAAAAGGAAAGGGTTTTAAGAAAGGAAGAATAAAATAAAACTGTACTATTGAGAGGCGTTATCACTCATTAACGCACTAAAGGAATCTACAACAGTGCAACATCAAACCGGTTTTGTTTCCATCTACTTTATGTTTGGTGATGATTGTCAAACTCTGGTCAACACGGGTCAACAGCATGATGACACTGACATAAAACTCAAAGCAAGTACTCACACTGGAGCTGGCATGGTTAGACTCTTACTGGATTATCCAAAGTATGTGTTATGTTTGTGGAAGTACTGTCCTACCATGCAAATGCAATGTTTGTTTGTTTTACAAGGACTTTATCTTGGTACACAATTTTTTTGAACAGCAATATTAACCAAGGTGAGGTATGAAACCTTGCAGTGACCCAACTTCATAACGTCAACCCCAGCGACAGAATTTAACAACATAGAATCTGTTAAACACTGGATATTTTTGCTTAGCTGCCTGTTCCAGTCACCTTTTACATTACAAATTTTAAGAGGAGACCCCCCCACAACATACAGGCACAGACACACACACACCTGCCAATTGCCATATTGGAATATCATGAGAAGATTATGAGAAGATTGCTGTGAGAAGAGCACTAAAACATGCAACCACACACACACTCACACCAGTTCCTATCTTTGCTTCTCATTGTTTAGAAGCTGAAAAACATTATTCTGTCTGCATACTTTTTCTATATTCTCCATTCTCTGACCTGACACTATATAAGCATTGTGCCTTAGTCTTATATGGCCTCTTATTCTGATGCTAATTTGACTGTCTGAAAGGACTGGCACGGGATTGTTCCGTCTCATTCAACAAAATACGGTAAAAAGTCATTCCTGGGATTAAAAAAAGCTCGGCGATGGATTTCCAGGGCTCTGTTGTCATCTCTGCGGTTGCCCGTTGGCCCCCTGTTCATATGCTAATGAGCCATAGCTTGATTGTTTCCTCATATTTTAATCTCCTGCACCGTAATGGAGGAGAGGTGGGGTGGTGCAGCGGATAGGAGGAGTACGAGTACTAGGAAGAGATGAGACGAGAGGAATAGAGATGATAGCCTGGGAAAAGGAGGGAGGGTAGAGGCTGTCAGCAGTTGAGGAATGGAGGGGTGGAGGAGGAAACAATGTTATGTAGGAGGAGGAGAAAAGCCAAAAGTTTGATTGTGACAGTGAGGAGATGAGGGACATGAGAGGGCAGGATGGTAATATTAAAATGCAAGGTGGAGCTGATAAGATTAACAAGGATAGAAGCGCTGCTGGATGATAAACAGCAGGGAAATACAGTTCACCTTATAAGGAGGCATCCAGAGTTCATTGGCAGTGACAATGAACGAGAGCTTCTGCTGTTAATGCTGCAATATTTAACATTACTTAGTTTTAAACTTTGAGGAGAGTCACTGAAAAACTATGAAACCTCCGTTTCCCCTATTATAAAGTTTCGTATAAAACCAATCACAGGCCCTGTCCGCTGCCGCTCATCATGCATACTGCAGGGTGGAAGAACTGTCCAAAGGGCAATGAGAGGAGGAGCGACAGAGACTTTCTTGAATAATCTAATGTGTCATTTGCATAAATATACATAATAAAAGAGCTTTGTGCAAAGCTCCTCTTCAATATGCATGTTTTTTCCCCCCTTTTTTTGTACTTTGCATGCGAGAGGTCATGCAATTAAGAAGGAAAAAAATAGAATATGATTTTTTTTTTTTTTTTTTGCAGTATTGTCAGAAACGTGGGGCAAAAATCAGCCGGTTGGGTTTTGAAGTTTAAAGCAGTGGAATGATTTTCTTGAATTCAATGAACTCTTCACTCTTCTTTAAAAAAGAACTCAATTTCAACTGCTCGGTGCATTTTGGTGGACATTTCTGTTCTTCTTGAAGACAGTAAAGACAGCACATTTGCAAGAATACAAATTAAATGATGTTCAGCATGAGATATGTGCCTTTAGAGACTTGTGTTTGGTAAAATCCATACTTGGCAGTCAATGCTGTAAGAACTGAAAAAAACTAAAACTTACTAGTTGGTATATATGTCCCATATAATTAATTCATCCACCACCATCTTTCCTAATAGCTGCCACTGGTGCCCAGTTTCTTGCAGATTTAATAGCTAAGCAGAAGAATGTCCACAACATTCATGTCTTTCTCTTTGAAAGTACACCATCAGGCACAAATGTTAATACTGGATGCTTCTGCAAAGCCCTGGATTAAATTATGTGCTAATGTTATTATCACTGTCTACAGTACCTGTGCATGGCAATGTGGTTTATGGTCCGTGAAAGACTCTGGTTATGGCAAATGAAATATGATTGACAAGGTATGGTCGGAATCGCAGATATAAAACCCTTAGGTAGGGTATGATAAAAATTATAGTTACAGTTCAATAAAGTTAGAACTTTGCTGGTCCTCTGTAAAACTGAGAACTCGAAGGTGAACCCCAGTCCCTCCCTGGAAACATGCTTTTTCACTATTTTCTGCTTTGGTACTTAAATAAGCATATAAACAAATTGTGAGGTGGACTCAAAGAAAACTCACAGTTAGCAATTAGACTTTCTCTTACTGTGTGCTCTGTGTTTTATAGTTTACTCTGATACTGAATTGCACGTTTTTATTCAATTCAAGCTCTACATTGTAAGCCACAGAATAAACCAAAATATAGCCAATGTTGTTGCACAAGCTCATGTTGCTGTTTTATTGTCAATTTCCCAAAACCGCACATGCAAACACAGACACACACACACACACACGCAGCCTTGACCCAAAGAACAATAGCCGTACAGCCTCATGCAGATTCAAATCAATCTCAAGTTAAACAGTTGCCTCTAAACTCACATAGTGTGCACCCTTTCTGACCCTTTTCAAAAACACAGCCACAGGAATTTGCTGAGATTTCAGCAACTGACCACAGTTCACTCAATCATCTCCTTATCTGCCGACAGGTCAGCCAGCACCAAGCCCAAACTGGATGTCCCCCGGGAGGTTTGTGCAACTTGTTTATGACAGCCCAAGTGTTGTTGATACTGTCGTAGGTGATTTTAACGAGTGATAGAGAGGTAGTCGGGTAGAACATAGCGTTCCACCGAGATTTAACCTCTTTGGCCTGATCTTCCGAGGAGACAAATAGTGATGAAGTCCTTTGGCAAAGAGACTGGGGGAGTAATGAGTAAGGAGAGGAAATTAGGGGAGAGCTGAGAGATAAACATGAAGTCTAGAGAAAATGAAATCAGCACTAGCAAACAAGAAACTTTTAGAGCATTTGGAGCAAACACTTTTTCAGCTTTCATAATGTCTTTATTCTATTTTATTGAAAGGTCACTCGTCCTCACTATGTATTAAAATCATCCCTCTTTCATCCTCATTTCAGTTATGTCAGTTATTTCTGCCTTAGCAAAACTGAGAGTTTTAGCTCAAGGGTATAATAAAATCTAATATTACGTTTGTTAAATATAGTAAGTGGTGTGGTATGTTTTCATTCAGCATCAAATAACCCCAATCATAAGGATTGATATTCTAAAATGTGTTTTAACATTTTTTCAATACATTAATCCAATCCCCGAATCCCTGAATGTGCCAACTTCCAACACAAAGGCAAGAAAATAGGCAGCCCATATTGGAGAAATTCTGCAGCATGAAGGAAGCCCACACCGCTCACTGAAAAGATGTGGAGATTAAAAGTATAGTTTTTGATGGGCAAAATGCTCAGGATTTAGTTTTTTTTATTTTATTTTATTTTTTTCCTGCCTGGGAGCTCCTTAGGGTTTAAAAGCTATCTTGGGAAAATGTTGAAATCAATGAATACTATTACACAGTAAAACACTTTTAATAAATTCTTTATAAAGGTGTTTTGTTATTTTATTATTTTTTTTTTTTTTTTGTTCAATATGAAGTTGCAGTTTTGTATTTATTACAATTGGTAAACAAATTTGTAGCAGAGTTTGGAAGCAAAAGATCTGAACCTGTGTTGGGATGGGGGTTCGAAAATGTTCTTATCTACAAAAGGGTGGCCTTACAAAAAAGTTTGAGGACCATTGAATTAGTGTAAGGACACATTCACAAAGTGGGCCCAAGATTTATTTTTTTTAAATGCTCAGTCTGAACAGCCATGTGGCATGTATCGGAACACAGTCACTTTTACATCACACTAGATCGACATCGCCAAAATTAAAGGTAGGCCAAAGGGGCGGCCAAAGGTCTCATGGAATGAACTGGAAAATGATACGATCCTGTTTAGTAACCATGATTTGTGACTTCCTTTGGCATGACTTACTCTACAGTCTAACCATGTGTTGCATGTGAGCTGGGTATGTCTGAATTTCTTGTGAAGTTGGAATTTCCATGTCTGAAGGACTCTGTTTTGGAAAGTAAGCGTTACACTACAGACACACTGAACAATTTTGCATCTGCCTGACACTAAAGGATATACCTCTTTGGTTTGAGTCACATAAATAAAGATGGACGGCACATTGCCACACTGACGTCATTTGGAGCCAGAGTCTGCACAGTAGCACCCAGGAAGCTGTGGTATCCACTTCCAAGTCATACTTTTTCTGCCCCATTGCGAGCAGAGCTCAACTGTCAATCACAGTGTTTTACCCCATTTTTCTAGCACTGGATAACTAATTTAAACCAGACTCATAAGAAAAATAAAAAATAGTGTGATAAGAACTGCTAGCTAAAACAACAGAAACCATCTTTGGCAAAAATTTGTTTGAGGAGTACTTTGAATTTTTATGTTGGCCCAAGTCCCACCTAACGGAGGGGCTCAGGACCTATACTGGAACTACCCATCAGAGAAGATTGACATGCTTTGGCTTCACTTTTGGTGAGCTCTCATGTCTTACATCTTCCTTTACAGAGAAGCAACAACTTGTAACAAAAGGTCGATATCTGACAAGCTGGGGATGAGGATGCGCTGTGGAAATAAAGCATAATGCATTGTTATCAACTGATATGGCTACAGCAATGAATTTGTCTTTTTTTTATACAGATTTTTACTGGAAAACGGTCAGCACCAGCCTTGACTTTCAATCTGAGAGCTAAATGGAACGTAACATTATCACAAGCTTTAGATATCATTAAGCTTGTCTCCAAGAGGGCTCTTTATACCTTTACACAGCATTTAGTGAACTCCTGTTTCCCCTAAAATAAATCTGTCACATTTCCTTCCTTTATTTTCATAATGTACTGAATGTAATTCCCTGAGGCCACATCTTACAATCAAACAGGGGACTGTACACGACAGTTTGGCAATCAGTTTTTTTGGGTTTTTTTTTTGAATGAATGAATTCCTGAAAAGATGATTTGTTGTCTTTTTAAGGTTTTAAACAGAAGCAGTAGCCAGGGGCTTATTTTAGCTGCTTGTGTAATCTATAAATGGTGATGGTATATTGGGAGACATGTTTCCATTCCAATGCACTCATAAGCTCTTCCTTAAACCCTTCCTCTCAGCACAGAGAGTTAGAGAGAATCTCAGCGCTGGGCCCCAAAATAGCCCACATTCTTTCCTCTGTGTTTCAGGAAGCATCAGAAGAGGCCGGAACAATCCGCTCTCCAATGTCCGGTCCTCTTTCCCCTTGTCCTTTCTCACTCAGTTGTGTCCTTTCCAGCCATCCCTCTTCTACCATCTCTCTATTTTATTTGCTGCCACCCTCTCTTCCATTTCTCTCCCCCCTTCTCTTTTGTCATTCACCCAAAGTTCACCCCTCACTGCATCTGTGCGCTCCTTTACTCCTTCCTTTCTACCAACACATTATGCGTCTTTCCAGCCCTGTCTGTAATAGACTTACTAACTTATTATAGCTCATTTACGTCCTCATACCCACCTACAGGAGTGGGAGCCATTGTGTCGTATCCTGTTAAATGCACATAGAGGAGCATATTACCAGGGATGGGCCTTGTAAAATGTACAGACCAGTTATATAGCAGCAGATGAATGCAGTCATTGTTAGCTATAACTGGAATGTTGATGTGACTTTTATACCTGTGTGTCTGTCTTCCTGAAACAAAGGTGAATTTGTATAGATACAACAGCATATATTGACACAAAAATAGCCTTAATATGTAGCAAAAATTGCATTACCTAAAAAATAATGGAAGAAATCTGACCTTAGCATGGCTGCTGTACTTGTTCCAATATCTCTGGAAAAAAAATGAGTTGTGGTTGAATGTGTAAATGTGTGGCGGGGATTAGTTGAAACCCATTTTCATGGCTTTCCAGGAGGTACTCATTGTTTGGAAAGTAGAGAACTCGTTAGGGACTAGGGGTCTATATATAGACTGCTCTTGCATGCATGTGAGTTCAGCAATAGTAATCTGAATGTGTTTTTAGTGTACAAATCTAGACCTGAAGACATAATGGTCTTCATGCACCAAAATTTAAATTGACCACATTTCTGAAAACAAAAATGGAGAGTATCTGCAAGTTCGTTGTTGAACTTCAAGCCAATATGAAAGTGTTAACCTTCTCTGAGTGATCCAGTATTAAAAAAATCACTGCAGTCTTCTTCTGCCCTGAACAAACGTTTGTTGTTGGCTTGCTTGCTCGTGGTTAATCCTCAGCTAACTAACTAAACATGCCTCTTAAACCACACATTTCTTGATATTTGTTGGGTTCTATAATGATAACATATAAAAACAAAACATTTAATGTCCTAATATAAGCTGTAAAGCCAACACAGCCTGCTAGAAAGTCTTTAGTTAACCCTTAAACTAGACTATATCATGCATTTATTATTTTCCTCCACTCGTGTATTTAGGGTTTTAAATCAGTTCGTTACTCATCAGCATAGAATATTACATTTCAAAGAAAATACACAGATCAGCAAGCTTCTATTAGCTGCTCGATGAAAGACAAATGAGACCTTGACCAGGTGCATTTCAGCCCATTGCAATATTTTAAATGTAGTATGCATTTCTTTACTTTGCCTGGATACTCAAGACTCGAGAGCCAGTGAAATATGTGCTCATCATGTAGTCAGAAGCATGCACACATATGACACAGTGCAGCAATGTTTTGAGCTGTGCTGCCGTCAACAGGCTCAGGCCTGCATGAAATCTACAAAATGCAGTGACTATGTTTGCTTTGTGTGACAGTTTGAGTCGCTGCCTCTGAGTCTTTTTCCCACTGTGAGAGCTGCTCCACTGTACTGAGTGTGTCAACAATACCAGCTGAGAGGGAGCCTTCAGTCCACACACTCTGACTGCAGGGTAATCCTTTAAAGAGAGAAACTAGCAGGGAGGAGGGAGGGAGGGAGGGAGCAAGAAACATGAGTGAGCATGTGGGAAGTAGAAGGATGGAGGTTAAAAGAGCAAGAGATTGAGCGATGGTGGAGTCGAATTTGACAGTGAGCGAGAGGGAGAGAAGAGAGGAGAAAGCGTGGTTGCCAAAGAGAAAGAGGGATTTCAATGTTTCAAAGGATTTCCCTATCACAGTCTCTGACACATTACATACACAGCTCACTATCAGCCGGACCCTGACAGCTGCACAAATTGGCTGAAAGAAGTTTCCTGGGCAAGGCCTTTGATCAGGTGTGTGTGTGTGTGTGTGTGTGTGTGTGTGTGTGTGTGTGTGTGTGTCGAGTCATGTTGTGTCAGTGGATAAGAGGAAAGAGAGATGTTTTACATTTGTGCATATGTTGACATCTCAAAATGTGTGTGTGTGTGTGTGTGTGTGTGCATGGGCAA
>KV751343.1:3248066-3260435 GCA_001698575.1 Mola mola
ATTTATATATTCTATTCTTCTATTCTGCTGTCTTCCCATTGCTAGTTTCCTTTGTTCAGAAACTGTCGTCATTCTGTTGTAAATTATGCTGGGCAAAAGCCACACTTATAAATAACACCAGTCGGCCAACTTGACAGCGTGTCTGATTGTTTGATGAAAGATGTTAGAAAAATCCCCATTCCTGAGTGAAGTTCGTTTCACCTGACAGCCAGTTTATCTATTTATCTAAATGGTATGCCTGACACTCAGATGGACTTTAGTGCATGTGATTGCTTACACAATGAAGGAGTTCATTAATGTTTCACAGAGCACAAGTTGTGAAACTTAAAAGCAATATCCTCTGTTTTGATCAATACATATTGAACTGTTTTAGCCAATTGTAGCCACTTGTGCTTATTTCTTTACTATAATCACGGTTTACAAAACAAGAACTTTAAATCTCCTGTGAACAAGTGTTCAGTGGTTTGTAGCTTTGCACATGTTTTGAAAATATTAATTTTCCTTTGAGGCTTGTACCAATGCAATTTGAACTGAACTTTAATCAGCAGCAGCTGAAAAATTGAAATCATGCAACTTAGGTTTCAGAATTCTTTAGACCTTTTTCTTTAATACCAACTGTAATACTGTTGGAAGGTGCCTTGTTTTTATTCTAATGAATTCTTCAGAATGAAAGGCATCCTTCAGGAATAAAACACTGGTACATCTGGTACATATTTCCCATTGATTATATTTTCCATGTTAATATCCAAAACAATTCTCGAAGAACAGGAGGATGAAAAGCAATGTCATATGCCAGGGCTCAAAAGTGATTCAATTCAATAAGCAATGGTATTTGCTCAGTTTCCATGGAACTGATGAATTTTTTTCCATTTTTCTCTCTAAAACCCTCCCTCACCCAAAAATGTGTGCTCTTTAATTTTATTTTTGCATGCACTAAAATGTCTGAACTGCAGTATACTTCTATTTATTAAAAATGTGCCACCAGCATTTTTATTCTTCTACTGTAATGAGAGATGTCTCTGCACTCAATGAAAATAGAAGATTCAAATATACAACAGGCAAGCTAGATTTGGTGTGTCACAAATATGAATGCAAATCTTAAGTTTGCAAATATATACTGCCGTTCACCAATTCAAATCAGTTCCCCAACAAACTTCGTTGGTTGTTAAGACAATCGTAGCACATATTATTGCATGCTCCACAATCCTCGTATCAGTTACTGCCAGTTTCAAGCTAATAAACAGTAGAAAAGATGCTATCTTTACCTTTCTGATACATCTGCTAATCGCCTATTAGGCGTTTATTCCCATTAGGCTGGCTACACATTAGACGATTTTAAGCATGATTTTGGGCCTGAATTGCCTCCTACAGCGATGGCAGCTTGTCGCATTTCAGTCATTTTGTCTATCCATTTTCTGAGCGATCACACTATGTGGTCATTCAATGCTCCCTCAAGCTTGATAATTTTGAAGTAATCTTGTGTTTGTTTCTTACATGTGTTGCAGCTGTGATGAACTGTGCCTTATAGATCCAGAAGTTGTCGCTGAGGGAGAAAATGTTGATGTGCTTCTAGAATTTTCTTTTGGGGAAATAATTTTAACCAACTTTAGTCATAGCAGATTTTCTTTTTTTTTTTTCTTTTTTTTGTAGTTCCACATGTCTGGAAGTGACCTTAAAATTACAATGAGCACAAGAAATTATAAAAGCGGACAGAATATTTTCGAAAATAGCATTTTTATGGCATGAAATGAAAGGCCCTGCACATGTGTTTTCACGTTTTCTGTGAGATTGGACTTGTGCTCAGGTGAGCTGAGCTTCCAGTGAATTATATCCCCTCCCCAAGCTCGAAAGATGAGGAATTTAACTTGTTACATCTAGGGAAGGTGCAGCATAACTAACTGGAGAGTGAAGTTCATGTCAATTACAGATAGTCTGAACATACCATACATTCCTGAGAGAAGCTCTTACCATCCAAAATAAATATCACCTGTGTAGGTGTACAAAAGGTGTGTCATTATTAATTATTCCAATCATACATGAAATATACCTGTCCCACAAGACGAACTGTGGATCAGGGTAAACCTGCTGCTATTTTTAATCACAAGTAATTGTTACCTTAATGAAGATCCATAATTCCAACCAATTTAACACATTGACTAGCTGCTTGCAGTGGAGAAAATAAATAAACAGGTCTCTTTTATCTCAACCTTATATCAACTTTATCTCTCAAATTTTTGTGTTTACCAACAACTGTAACACAATGAATACCATCAAGGACAGACTAGAAATGTGCTTTTCCTTACTTTATAACTAAAGTTTGATCAGAATTAAGTTTGGCTCTCAGCTATAAACAATATTTCCATCAGATGAGGTCAGACAACACATCACTTAATGTGCTACTGCTGCACAAAGCAGCTCTACGTTACAGTCGCATTCTTTTGTTAATATACAAGTTCATTGCAATTGTATTGATTTAAACATTGGGTATATACAGTTAGGCTCAGTAGTATTCGGACAATGATACAGTTTTTACCATTTTGTCTCTGTATACCACTACAATGGATTTTAAATAAAGCAATCAAGATGTGATTTAAGTCCAGACTTTCAGCTTTAAGAGGTTTCACAAAAATGTAGAATTTACTATTTAGCAATTAGAGCCATTTTATGCAGAGTACATCCATTTTCAGGGGCTCAAAAGTATTTGGATAATTGACTGAAAAACAGTTTCTTGGCCAGGTGTGGGCCGTTCCCTCATTAATTCAAGACGGATGAAGGAGATGAAAGGTTTGGAGTTGATTTCAGGTGTTGAATTGGCATTTGGCAGCTGTTTGAATAGAGCTACGAATATGAAGTAAAGTAGATATCAATGCAAGTGAAGGAGGCCATCATTAGGCTGAAAAACAAAATAAATCTATCAGAGAGACAGCAAAATCCTTAAGAGTGGCCAAACCAACAGTTTGGTACAATACCAGAAGTCCTGAAAGACCACAGAAGACAACTAAATTGGATGATGGCAGAATACTTTCCTTGGCAAATATCAACCCCTTTACAACATTAAGGCAAGTCTAGAATACTCCGGAGAAGCGTATCATTGTTAAAGTCTACATTCAAGAGATGCCTTCCTGAACATGAATACAGAGGTTTTACAACAATGTGCAAACCACTGGTAACATTTAAGAACAGGAAGGCCAGATTAGACTTTGCCAGAACACATCTAAAAAAGTCTCCCAAGTTCTGGAATCAGATTCTTTACAGAGATGAAACCAGGATAAATGTGTATCAGAATGATGGGAAGAGAAAAATATAGAGAAGGAAAGGAACAGCTCTTGATCCAAAGCACGACATCATGTGTCAAACATGGTGGAGGCAGTGTTATGGGATGGGCATGTATGGCTGCCAATGGAATGGGTTCACTGCTGTTTATTGCTGATGTGACTGCTGACAAAAGTATCAGGATGAATTCTGAGGTGTATAGGGCTATACCCATCCATCACATTGGAGCTTCACAGTGCAGATGGATAATGACCCTAAATATACTGCGAAAGCAACTCTCAAGACTTTTTGAAGGCAAGGAAATGGAATATTCTTCAATGGCCAAATCAGTGACCTGATCGCAGCCGAATAGAGCAGGTTTTCAGTTACAGAAAGACCCACAAAAAAGCAACAAGTGAAGGCTTGGCAAAGCTTCTCTAGGGAGGAAACTCAGAATTTGATGATGTCCATGGGCTCCAGACTTCAGGCTGTCATTATCATCCAAGTATCAAAAACTTCATTTACATTTACAGCTATAGTGGTTTGTCCAAACACTTCAGAGCCCCTGAAAATGGAGTTACTCTGCATAAAATGGCCTTTAAATCCGAAACAGTAAATGCCATATTTTTATGAAACCACTTAAATTAAAGCTGAAAGTCGCTACTTTGATCACATTTGACTATTTTATTTCAAACCCATGGTGGTGTATAGAAGCAAAATAATAAAAACTGTCAATGTCAAAATACTTCTGGACCTAACTGTAGAACAGTAAATGGTGAAGATATTGAGTTCTCTGAAGAGTTATAGGCACGGAAGCAGTGGAGATTATACTAATCTAAACTCAATTTAACACCGCTGTATCTGAAATAGACTTGTACTCAGCTGTTTGACCTGATATAAATCTTTAGGGCAAACGTTGACATTCTGCTCTATGTTATTATCAGATCAAAGGCAAAAAGGATAAGAAAAAGAAAAGTATCAATATTTTTTTTTCAATTTTCCGTAGATAAAATAGCTCTTTTTTTATTTATTTATTTTTTTTTTTTACTCATTTTAAGATAACTACACATTTGTGATCACATAGCAGGCCTAGTTTATCAAAAGTATCACAGCACTGCTAGAACACAAACTCCCGAACTTACCACTTAACCACAGTGCCTTGCAGCCAATGATTTAAACTTCCCGGAAAGCGCATTTGGCAGATAAATCTAATGTTCCAGTAGCACCGAGCCATCTTCTGAATTCACAGCCTTCATTTTCTTTGTGGCGCCTGAAATTGTTAAAGTACATTTGGGGGAGTGAACTTCTGAAGTACTGCACTTCTCTCAGTTGTCCCTCTACGTTTGACCACGTCTAACTGGCAGAGACAGGGGAAAAATGCGGGAAGTGCTTGAGACAACACAACTCTATTGGATCACCTATTAGGAGATACCACACACAGAGAGCAACCTGTGTGTAGCTTCGTGCATGTCTAGAGACAAACACAACCCCTAATGGAACACACATGACTTATGAGCACACAGAATGTGAACATACACATAAGGTGTGTATGCGCTCACAAACGTGGATAGATGTAGATGTAATGTGTGTGTGTTGGGGGGTTACAACTGTGGTTCAGGAGACATCAGGTGATGAGCAACCATGGGATGATGATTTTCCACAAGAAAATTAATCACAGATCCGATTCTGTGAGGGCCAACTGAGGACCGTCATTAACACTTGACACATCCACGCACACAGGCGGCAAACACACATGCACATTTTTGAATTTTTTTCTTTTTATATAAATTGACATTCCTTCTTATACCTCGACAATTTGGAAAATACCGTCAAAGTCATTGGTCTCTCTGTCCCGTGTGTATCAGGTTTCTTGGAGGAAAAAAATCCAAAACTCTGTATTTGAGGGGATCTTTAGGCAAGAAATACAAACATCAAAAGAACTGAGCAATTGAAATTCTTGATATTCCATCAATAGTTGTAAACAAACAAATATATGATCTGTTGAATATTATATTTTCAGTTACCTAACCCCCTTGAAATGGATGCTGTTATACACACAGGGAATCAGGATTTGGTGTGCATGTCTTCAGGATTTCACTAACAATGACGAACGCTGTTGAGCTTCTGAAGAACGGAAAGATGGGCATCAATTGAGCAGCCTGGAAAGGAAGTTTTAGTGTCATGTCATCTGAAAGACCTAACCATGAGTGAAGAAAAGTTGTGTTTACATAGCTACAGATGTAGCTGTGTTTCATTAGCTCTTTGTCAGGCTTGTTGCAAAATTGCTTCACTGTTGCTTGACATGTTATCATTGACTCTTTAATCATAATGAGCATCCAATGGAAACAAATGACATAATCTTTCAGACCCTTTTCACTGTTTCTTTGGCGCTGTGGAGAGTAACGGAATATGGAAACACTAACCCTCACCAGCTGGTTCTTTGTTGGCATGTAGGTATTTAAATCATTTTTAAGAGTGTCTCGTGTGTCGTGGACATTGGTTCAAGTGCAGGTTTTATTTCAGCCAGCTCCAGCCTTCTGCTGCAATCAATGACAGGGTTCCAGAGCAGGACATTCCCCACTTTCTTCTGCTCCTATTCTAAAACTTTCCTCAACCCCCTATCTTCACCATCTGATCCTTTATCAATACTTTTTTCCATTTCTTTACAACAGCGGCTGATTGTTGTAGCCGTCTGGATAAAATGGAATTTTACCACCGATTCCGGTTAAGAGTGAGACACAATTCTGTACGGCACAATGTTGTAATTTAACATTTCCACAAGACCATGATGTAATTCCTCTCCTCTCCTCTCCACTCCTCTCCTCACACACATCTATCAATCTGATGATAACACAGACAGAATACAAATACTGTATTCTCCAGTATTAGCTTTGTGCTTTGTGAAAGTAGACAACTATGAACATATTTTGGGTAGCTTTTTCAGTGTTTCTCTCCATCACTCTCTCTCTCTCTCTCTCTCTCACACACACACACACACACATACTCATGCATATGAGAAAAAAACAACCAAATATTTCAGATCTTTGTTTTCATGTTTTCAGACTCACTTTTAACACAGGCACACACACATTCTTGCATTTCTCTCTGTGTGGGGACTCTCATTGAAAAATTCTACCAAAACCACAAAAACCAAGTCTGAACACTGGAGGCCTTTGAAGTTGTGACGACTGGTCAAAATGTCCTCCCTTTGTTGGTTATAAATATAGTACAACACACGCATTTGCAAGGACTCGCACCCACAAGTATTTTTATACTCAGATGTGTCAAGGCACATTCATTCACACATAAACTGTATGTGTTAACTGTGTATGTGTGCACACACATGTCCCAAGTTTTAATAACAGCAAGGCAGAAGTCAACAAATAACAGTACCGGTTATTTCCAGATTGTGCGTGCAATGTGTGTGTGATCACTACTTTGGTGTTTTTCTTTAGCTATGATGTTGCTTTGTTTGCATGTCTGCATGTGTGTTTGTCTTTGCGTTTATACGTGGGCGATTGGTCCTGCCTGTTTTTTTTGGTTGTGTGTGTTTTTAAAGTCTGCATCCATTGAATTGCACTCAAAACCACAGGCCCAAGATCTTGTTTATCACCAGCCATGCCTTTGTCAAAGAAAACACCCACAGAAATGTACAGTTTAATTTTGGAGTTGTAAGACTCAATTGGTAGATCCGTAAATACCCGATAAAAAGCTTAATTTCCTGTAAAATGAAGCACTGTCTCTGCCAATTGCTGCTGCTCAGCTGTCATGTTATGTTTGAGAACAGCCTTTTGAGGCCTTTTTCTGTCTATATTTCTGAAGCCTCCTGTCCCAATAGAGTGTAATGTGCGGCTGTCAAGCGAACTAGTCTCTCTTCTCTTCTTCTCACTTGCAGAAGCAGTGGGCTGACAGAGACTCTTCTGATGGTGACAACTAAATGATCTCTTCTTTATTAAACACCCCTTGCTATCTCTATCGCTCCCTGACTACCTGGCATCCTCCTTGCCTTCAGTGTTTCTTTTTATCCTTTGACTGACTGCTCACCCACTCTTCCTTCCTCTTCCTTCTCTCTCCCCCTCTTTTCACTTTTTCCACGCTCTCGGCTCGCAGCCTTTCACACTGTGTCACCCCCTGGTTTCTCTATCCATTTGAGTCTTCTGCCTATATTTATCTTTTCTCTGAAACAGAAGAGACAATATGCTGCTCTTCTTCACCTGTGGCCATCAGCCAGCGAGCTTGTCAGTCTGTCAATCTGCAGGATAGTGTCGCCACCAGCCAGTCATTCTGCGGCAGCATTAAAACATTAATTAAAAAGTCTCATCCACAGAGCCAAACAGCAATCTAGGCGTTCTGTCTCTCTGTCAGTTTCTCTCATTTCTCTTCATACCTTCTCAGGCTCTTTCTCAGTTTTCTATCTGTTTCACTCTCATCCGTTTCCAGGAGAACTGAAAGACCTGGCTGATAAGAAACATTATTAATTTCTTTCTGAGAATAGCTGAGCAGGGAAATAAGGGCTGAAGACAAACAGAGAGTTAGAAGTGTTGACTGAAGACAGAGAGTAAGGTAGCAAAATGGACAGGCGAAAGCTGGCAAACAAGATAAAAAGAAGTATGGAGGTTGTTTGTGTCTCTTACAGGCCCTCCAAGCAGAATTGGGTTTCATACAGATGTCTGGTTATTATCACCGTTCATGAGACAGTTAGGTCTGAGCTCTGGGGCCTAGGGGTGGGATTAGAAACTGCAGAAGGGATGGATAGAAATATTTAATGTGGTAAAGTGTTTTGGACACCCTGAGAAACTAATCAAGCTGTGGTTTATTTTCTGTGCCAATTTTACTTTGCAAGAGGTAACATTTCTTAAAGTTAAAATCTATGTTTTTCTACAGCAATGAATCAAGACTAATGCTAATGCTAGCGCAGCGGCATGCTCACAATGACATGAAGGGGCAAATCAGAGATCACTGGCGTCATTAAGATCCATCCTCTCCGGATCATTCATTTCTTATTGTTGTTCTTGACTACACATCTGGTCCAAAGTCGTAGACCAGCAGAATGATGAGGCTGACCCAGAGAACAACTGACATTGCTCCAGAGGTTTAGAACGATAAAAGTGATCTGAAGCTAATCAGAATGTTTTGTTGTTGATCTTACAGATATGGGAAGATTGTGTCAACAAAGGCCATACTAGACAAGAACACCAATCAGTGCAAAGGTGAGTGAAAATCTATTAACTTTATTCATTGTGTCCCAACGTGACCTTCTAATTCACAAACTTTGATTCTGATATGAGATTTGAGTCTGTATGACATCAATTAAGAATTGATGGTCCTTGGCAGAACAATTGGTGCATAATGGTTATTGGTTTTTGAACTATTTTTATCCCCAATTAATCAACACCCTATGGTTCTTTCAACAAGATGAAATTGTCTGTCAGCGGACCATGTGACACCAAAATTAAACTTGTCTGAGCCACATAGTGAGCATTGTGTGTTTCTTTGTGTTTCCTCTGTGCTCTGTCTTGTTACACTTTTTACAGCACAACAGTGCCGACTGCCGAAATGAGCATGTTGTCATTTGTCTAATTGATTCACCACAATATATTTACTTCTCCGCAAATATGATTTAAAAATTGGACCCTAACGATATTCAGAGTCAAGCGGCTTTTGAAGATGTTTGCATTGTTTTATTGGGGCAAATCAAAGCGGAGAAACACGACACAATAGGCACAACGTGTTTCATATATTCTCTGTGGTGAATGAGGCTCAGTCAAGTGTCTCCTGACAAGAGTCTGCTTGATTGTTGGAGTGGTCTGAACAAAGCACTAATCAATATGATTGCCGTTGTCTGCTTTTGAAGAGGCACACAAGAGCACATGCTCAACGTGATTGCTGCTCATCTGCCAAGAATGTGCTGTAAAGGTACACTGACATGGTTAAGGAAGACACAAATCCCCTGTCAGCAACATATCAGCATCGCCATTATGGCCTTATCAAGGAAAGGCCAGTCTGATTTCTATCACTAGCAGAGATTTTACTGCACATTTTTAAACTTCATCTGCTGTGATCACTTAGGGTAGAATATTTTGAGTAAATGACCGCAGTCATGCCTCTATTATCATCACAGTCTTCACTGAATCTCTCCTGGAAACTCTTCAGTCATTATCTTGGATCCGTCTAATTGGACCCTTACATAAATCTTACAAACTTCTTAACTCCAGTACCTGCTTTGGCATCACATTATCAAATATGGCTTTGAGCTCCGAAGGCATATTATTATCATTTATTTCATTTTCTTCACTCATTACCTTATTTTTCAGTGCTGTTTCTGAGACAGAGCTTTAAAAACCTGACTCAGTAGCCTTGGTGTGCCAGTTCAAAGCTATAAGGTTTTCCTCATGGCCCTTTTTAGTGTTATTTTGCATTAGTATTTTATTAAAATGACATTAGATCTCAGAAAGGCCAACATCCACTCTTTACAAAATAATCAAAACCAACTTTAATCTGATTTAAAGAGGGGATATTCTTTCTTTTGTAAAATAACCAATAAATAAGTCCCATAGACTGTAAAGATGAATGACATGAGAGTTCGTACAATTCAGTTATTTAATGCAAAAAAACAAAACGAGTGAATACTGTAGTTCAGCTTCCTGGTCTCTACTACAAAGACTCTGGCCCCAGCTGACGTCACTAGCTCAAGATGGCAATGTTCATCTCATATAATTTGGTTCAGTTTTTGTAAAATGGAAGGAAAAGGGAACGTATCATCCATCTCTGTATCAATTATGTATTCCATCAGTAAGTGTTGCCTATACAGCCATAGCCTATAGCTTTTTGCTCTGTGCCATAGAGCTCCATTGTTCCGAAAAAACTATTTAAAACACGTCACTGAGCCACTCTGCATGACATGTTCCTTTATTAGTATGTACATGGCCAGAGTGGACTTATATGAATCAATCCCGCTGCTGTTCCGCTGATATAAATATTCATTAGAGCAACTTAAAATTACACTATTGACTCATGTTTGACTGGCATTTGCTAAAAACTACAGTGCCTATAGTCTCTTCAGGCTGATTACTGAGCCTTTTTAATATATATTTGGCCTTAATACTATTGATAGGCATGAACTGGCTTGAGATAAGAACAACCGAAGTTGACAGAGAATTGCAGTGTTGGTTTTAGTTTCTTTGTAGGATGATGTTAAAACTAAGAATTTCATCACCTTTACTATAAATCAAACCTTGGCAATGTTTGACACTGTTGGATATCTGTCTCTAATCAGTTGTTGAATGAAAGTGACTGTGATTTAATATTCAGCAAGTCATCAGATGGCCTCCAACATTAGCCAATGACTCTAGACTCAAGCAGCAGCTTGACAGCCCTATTAAATCACATTCACGTTTGTGGGCTAATGTGGGTGAACTAAAAATGAATAGAAAGAATGAGTTTGAATTTATAGCTTGGGAAGTTACCTGTGATGTTGCAGAAATAAGCCTTGGTATGTGTGCACAAACTGTTAATCCCGTGTTTTATTGACTTCTTTTTTTTTGTTCAATGCCCTTTGTCTTAAAATACAGTCAATATTTAGGGTATTTCTTTAGATTCTAGGCAACATATCCGTTTGTGTGTTTGTGTGTGTGCGCCTTAGTAATAGTTTTATATTGTGACCACACCTTGCCAAATAAAGAGAAACCAATACATTCAGCTAATGCAAAGACTACCAAGGATGTAGCAGTTGCAGTAGAAGCAGCATTGGTAATTTTTAAAAGGCTGAGGCCCTCATCAGCACTTTCACTGCTTGTAATGTGGAATTCATACATCTCTTACCCAGTTGTTAATTCACAATGATGGAGTTTGATTATCAGTCGGCCATCAGAATGCCGTACAAGCAGATAAGTGTAGGTTTGATTGCAGAGGCATTCAGTGGGGACAAGTGCTTAGCGTGACTAAGAGAGTACAAATTGGCACTGAGGGGAGGGATTGATGGGTGGAGCGCACAGGGAGGTGGAAGGGAGGGGGTAAAAATAACCTGGGGCTGTTGGAAAAGGAAGGGGGCCCTTTGAAACTGATGATTTAGCAAGAACGCTCTTTTTAGGAAGATTTTACAGAATTGGAAGTGGAGGGTAGACAGTATGAGAGCTACACAAAACAGACAGGTAAAGTCTTCTCCTTTTGCTGTCTGCACAGCAGTCTATATAGAGCTTTTGTCATTCAGCTGCCTTGTGATCCCAATTTCAGTGATGGTTTTGCTTTACCTAAACAATGTTGTGCTGTTCTGACATTTGCACAGTGAATGCACTGAATGAAGGCTTCTTCACTTTTCTGAGGAGGTGATATGAAAATATGGTGTATCGATTTATGACAAGCCTAAAACACTATCCTGAGAACTGTTCACTGCTTAATTGCCATTTTAGTAAATAAAGACAGCAAAAGCTTTTTTCCCTGACCTAATATCAAGATTTTCTTTTTTAAGTCCTCAGTTTTACACTGGGCCCAGTGTTAAATACACTGACAGTTTCCCAGTTAGTAGCGTGGGAGCTCAGGGGGAGGGAGAGGGCACTGACCACAGGATGGAGGAAGGAAGGGAGAGGAAACCACTTTAGATTGTGAAGGATTTCCATTTCCCAAGGACAAGCGCCCTCCCTCTCACTGTCTCCGCCTTCCTCTCTCTCCCCTCGCTTGTCTCATTCTGCTCTCTCTCTGCCGACTCTCCCTCCAACTCACTGCCTCCCTCAATTCTTCCTTCGCTCCATATCTCATTTTCCCTCTGTACTCAGTTAGCCCATTCTAATGGCCCAAGGCCAGGAACTCTAGGAGCTCAGGAGATTAGATGGGAGCTGTGCGTGTGTGTTTAAGTACTCTTTATCAGTGGCTCCATCTCCAGCATATAAGGGTGTATTCACGTGTGTGCATGTATTTCATAAGGCATAAGGCCACAGACGGGAGGTATGGGGCATAAATGCAAAGGTTTGTATAATTCTCAGAGATATATTTATTTTCCTTTTTATATCCTTATCATCAAGTCCGGAGTAGTTTGCTTGTGTGCACATTTTCACTGAACTGAAGAGAGTATGTTTTAGTGTACAGGTTATATGAAACAGTCCAGCAGCTTTTAGGGGGGGT
>KV751343.1:3260482-3272913 GCA_001698575.1 Mola mola
GTTCTGTGGCTGATACTTGCCCTGTGACCTCCCTGGAGAAAGGGGCAAATAAATGTTCAGAAAACACAGATCTCTCCTTGAGCGATGAATACACTCAGAGCAAATGGTGAAATGCAAGGCTATCACACCGAAGTGGCCGGCGAGATGAGCTCTTGAGAAAAAAAAAAAAAGTCTCTATCATTCATGCCTCCAGATTGGTGTGACACATTTCCAGCCAAGCCAGTGCTCAGACATCCCTAGATCTATGGACTAGCTAAAAATGTGCAGAGCAGACCTAGATTACATGCCAACAATATTTTATCCAGAGGTCACGGACAAGGCTCCTGAGACATGAACTTAAATTTCTAGTTCTATAATACTAAGGACGTTTGATCTGAACTGCACAGTTGATTAGAAAATCACTTTAAATAGAGCAGTTCTAAGAAGCTTTTGGTTACATTATAGATTAAAGTCTCAAGCCTCTAGTGAAATGGCTCTAAACTGACACAGTTGCTTTGTTTTTACCTTCACACCCAGGTTACTGATCTTAATTGGGCCTGACTTGCCTCTAGTTTTGTACAAATCTTCTTAATGCACATGCTAAATAGAAAATTGAAACTTTACAGATATTAAATTATGTTGTGTTATGCCCGGATAAAGGTTTGCAACAATAGTAACTTATTTTGAAATAGACACAAGTCTGTTTGTTGAATGTGGTTTTTAGGGGCACCGATCATAAACCAATCGCAAAGCTGATGGATTCATAATCTGTAGCTATTACCTGTGCAAAATTTGTCTATTGCCACTTTGAGAGAGAACTACACTATTTTGGCGTGGCATTGCATTGTTACATTGTTACATTGTCAGACTCGAGATAGACAGTTTTGGGTACAAAGGATCAAAATAGATGCAGCAGACAAAGTGCTATGTTCTTTTTTTGTTCCATGTGCTTTTCTTTTCCTTGTCAAAACCTGACGCCTATATTACAGAAAATTCAACTCCAAAGGTTCAGTAATGTGTGCAAGTAATGCTGCCTCTTGCTGCTGGTCTTAAACAGGATGACGGAGCCAACTGCAGAAGTCTGTTATACTGATTTATTTGTCATTAAACATCCCCATACTGTTGTTATTTTTTTTGTTATTTTTTGTTTAATCTTCACACATAGAGTCAGACCCAATGGATGCTGATTCAAGTGGCACCATTTTAAAGATTCAAAAGGTTTTATAAAAGATTTTCAACATGCAAGAGACATGTAGGCAGATACTGTATCAGACTGGAGTTCCCTCTTTGAAGTAAAGGCTTTATCAATAGATTCGCTCTTTTTTCACAACCATGTATTTGGCCAATAATGTTGAACAGATTGCCATTAAAGAAAATACTTCTGTTTGGATTTATGATGACTCAACTGTGATCTTTGTTTTATCCTGCCACTAAACACACAGAGTGTGTAGGCTTAAACAAGCACCCATTAGTTAAAGTCTGAGATGAGGAACATGGAACTTGTCAAACTTTTTCTGACCTTAAATGAAATCATCTTGCCAGGTTACTAATGAATACTGTATGTTAGTCCAAATCTTTGGAAGTGGCCCTAATTGGACAACTATAGATTTAAGAAACTGAATGCATGTGTAAGCATGCTTACATAATATTTCAGTCTATCTTCTCTGCATAGTCTGTGCTTGCCTGGATCTATGTTTGTTGTTTATGTGGGCACATTCTAAGTGTACATACGTACAAAAGAAAGTCTATTTGTATGTTCCTCTTTTTGCTAAATGATGGGCTTCTCATTAGCAACAGTATAAATATTTGTGTGTGTGGTACATACGTCCGCTGTGAAAGCAGCTGTGAAAGTTGCTGCTTTTGAACAATAAAAAGGTCATCTGCTTATCAGCACAACGGTGCGTGGCTCCAAATCCTGGTAAAGACCAACAGACAAGAACAGATGTTGGTAGTGAAGTGTGTGTGCGTGAGACCAAGAAAGAGAGAGAGCAGTATGTGTTCATATTCCCTCAGCATGTCTACATTTAGGATTGTAATGAGTGAGTCTTTTGAAATGTGGATTAATTAACTGTGTTAACACTCAGCCCACTCAATCTACAGCTGGAATTTCAAGGCTGCTGTGTTTTCTGAGCATTTCTCTCATTGGCTTATTGCGTCGATATATCTTCTAATAGCTTCTCATGTAAACACGCAGTCAGGAAAAAACATTCTTGCACAATCAGTATCTCAGTTTGGCTCACATATATCACACACACACTTTCATGCAAACTGTCATTCACGCTGCAGACAGGCTCTCTTTTGCTTTGCTGTGTCTATCTGACCTCTCATTCCAGCCCCACCCTTGTGACCAAGTAGAACTGGATATATTTCTGAGAGTTCAATTTGTGCAACCTTTTTGTCCCTGAGTGCTTCCCGTCGAACTTGAGCTGGCTTGCCCGAAGTTCAACAATTTGACTGATAATGGCGTGCACACTTGCACACACACACACACACACACACACACACACACACACACACACACACACACAGTTTAACAAGAAATTACGCCAATCTTTTTGCAGTAAAACTGACTGATGCTCACCCTCTTTCTGTCTGTATTTCTTAAAACAAGACTCTGAATCAATTTAATCGCAGCATTAAATGTAGGTATTTTGTCCTGATGTTACTAGGCCAGTGCCATGCGCCATCGAATACAAGTACAAGATCCATAGTGTACATGTACTAACAGATTTATTATAGCTTAGGGACAGAATGGCCTCACACGCAATCTACCGGGATATTAAATGTCAGACAATAGGAAGCCGTAAGGAAGTCTTCCAGCACTGAGTCTCTATATTGTAAGATTTTTTTTTTTCTGGTTCTCTTGAGAAATATTCTGCAATGCTCTCTATGTAATTTAAGTGCTTTTGTTTGTTCATTATGCTAATGTTGGTTATTTTCTGTGTTAATTCAACCTTTTACAGCTTGCTTTGTGATATTGGTTTAAACACATGGTATAAAATATATCTACATGAAATGAATAGCGTGCAGCCATTAGTGCACTGAAATACAATAGTGTCATTACACATAATACACAGTTTTATTTATTATTTATTAATGTTTTGAGTCATGGTATACACAGAAACGTATGCAGACATTAGAGGATATTTTGGATCATAAGCAAGATTGAAGGAATTACTGTTATGACACCAGTTCTGTTGATGTTCTGTGCTACAAAATTTAATGGGGGGAACTGGCAGCTTTCATTAGATACGTGACCTGACTTGAATCTGACTCTTTTATTGGATTTATACATTGTTGAAAGCAAAACTCAGGCTGCGATATCTGACTGACTGGTTTTGCTCCATAATATCCTCAACTACATTAACTAATATTCTTTGTCTTCCTTCTCTTGTGTTGTTTGTGTGTGTGTATGTGTACAAACAGGATATGGCTTTGTGGACTTTGACAGTCCCGCAGCAGCCCAGAAGGCTGTGGCCTCGCTCAAAGCCAGCGGAGTCCAGGCACAGATGGCGAAGGTAAGCTTCACTCCCGCCTGTCACACTCTGGCCTGCTTTTCTTGTTATCAAGGTGTTTTCTTGTGGCGTTGTCCTCCCGGTAGACTCAGTCACTGTCGTTAAACCCTGACGGAAGCTGAGAGGGCTGGTGACGATGATAGAGGCTGAGGTGATGCTAGAGATGCTATTTGTGAGAATAATGGTGACAGAAGAAGTGTGATGTCGATAATTATGATAATGATTACAGCGTTCTCTCTTTGTCGGTAACACAGATTTATGTGAGACGGATAGGTGCTAGTCTGATTAAGTCAATGATGAGATTATTGATTGAGTCCACGTAGGGTAATTGATTAACGACTATGGCCATGATGCGATTATTGATCAAATCCCAGAAACGATGGAAGAAAGGACAGCAAAAATCATTGAGATTCCTTCCATCCTTCATCTCTTTTTTCTAGTGTTTTCTTTTTCACTTGTTTGTGTATTCCTCACATATGAACTCTATGATCTGTACAATTGCTAATAATTAATCACATTTATGTTCAGATGTTTGTTAGTATGTGTGTGTAGTTGGCAGGCTAATGCAACTTTGCAGTGTCAAATCATGTGGGCCTTACCGGCACAATCACATTATCCTTCAGTGCGTGTGAGAGAGACACTGAATAGCCTGCCTTCTGTTTCACATTCATTAAAGCTGTATCGCTGCATACTTCCTATCATAAATGAGAGAGGAGTGCAATTAAAATGGGCCAGTGTTCAGGCACCAGGAGCATCCCATTGAATTAAACAGCAGCAAGCCTCTGGGCCACCTTTGCCTTGCTCTTCTATTAAACCTCTTTTCATTAGACTTCCCTCTCTTATTTTGTTCCTAACTGCTTGAGGGTACATTTGCAAGAGCAGTGTTGATGTGTTTAGCTATTATTAAAGAAAGAAGAACCCTTGACTCCTTGGAGATCGAGTTTTCTGGAGGGATAGGATGGAGGGCAAGGAGTCAACTCCAAATGAAATTACACAGATTTCTTACTGTTACATGAACTGATTATGCACAGAGCAGCTGATGTCCTGGCTAAGTTTTCGGATTCAATGAGGAAGTGATTGTGGGAAACCAATGATGCTGGATGTTGGATTTAGGTGGGGAATTTTAGAAGATCAGCAGCTTAATTGCCGTTTGAGAGAATGTTGGTTTGCCACACAACTTCCTGTATCCATCTCTTAGTACACTAAGGTTATGTAGGTTAGCTGGAACAGAAGCTTTTTTTCTGGGTTCTAATTTGCAAAATAGTTTAAAGTTCTTCCACCAAAATCGGTAGTGAGTTGGCAGAAGAGAGAGAAAAGAGAGATGATTAGCTCTTATGAAAGAAGTGAGACATGAAAAGGCGAATATTGGTTATTGTCGGGCTTGGACAGGTTTGAAGGAAGGCTCTGAGCTTGGATAGAGCTATACTGGTCAGACATTGAACAGGCCTCATTGGAATCAAATATATAAAGATTCAGGAATTCAGGAACACTCGTTCTCATCTTTCAATATACCAAAATATGGTACTTTAACCTGACTTAACAGGAAATATAATGGCAATACAAGCATCACTTAGCATGGGACAAAATTCCATGGTGGTATTTAAAGGAACTGCTTTGAATCTTTTTTTTTCTTACCACTACCTTTTTGAAGAGACTGAAGTTGTCAAAGCTCTAGTGTTTTTGCAGCATTTATATTAAATAAACCAAAGCAAACAGATGAATAGTGGATCAAAACATAAAAAAAGCAGTAAAAACTTTTAGAAAACTAAAAGAGGAACTTGTGGAAGTTGCTTTTAGAAGCTTTTTATTTCATTTTCCTTTTTTGCTTGTTTTTTGTTCTGTTCATTTGTAAAACGTAGGAAATCACACAGATACAAGAACCTATTGAGTTGTACGTCTCATGGATTAATCTTGACAGGAAATGAAGCCATCAGGTGTCAAAACTAAAAAATGTCACTATACCTAGGATGTCACAGCTCATGTTATCTACATGTTAATTAAAATCCACAACCAAAATGACTTTATTAGACCTCAAAAATATTGACATTGGAATAGTGCCAATTGGTTCAAGAAGACAAGCTATCAAACAATAGAGGGGATTATCTTTTGGGCCCCAAAGGAGGAGAAAACTCCAGTAATACCCAAATCCCACTGCTTCACCCAGGCTTCCCTTCTTCTTGAGTGCAGATTAAACTGCAGACTGCTGGCCTCTGTTCAGAGACAGGGGTATACTACTCTATTCACTGCCAAATTTCAGGTCAATTAACTAGATGAAGGCATCAAGCATATCCATTATGTGAACATTAACTGGACACACCAACCTTGTGCTTATTGTTTCATGCCTTGGGCAGCATAGGCAGAATCAAAGGAATTCTTTCCATAAAATATTTGTAGCTCTGCAGTATCGGGTAGAACGTGATCATTGTCTTGACTGTTTCAGGACAACCCAGTTGACATCAAAAATATATGGAAGGTTCTCTCAGGAAAGCATTGGTGCTGGTAAACAGTGCAGTATAATATGTAATGTAGCTAATGAAATGCAATTTCAGGCCACCGCCAATCCTCAAGGTTTGTAGTCTGTATTAGGCTTTATCTTTGCTCACAGATTAGCTTTTTCCTCCACTTCCTTGTCCTTATGCATAGACATGGAGGAAGGGGCTGCCGCTGCCTGCCTGCCTGCCTCTAAACAGGAATATATAATGCTGAGATGTACTATACCTACACCCAGAACCCAGGAGTTAATGTGGCAGAGAGTTAATCAGACAGCTCCACTGCAGGTAAAGTGCGCATGAGTAGATTCTGCATTGATTTACAGATTAGCGTCAAAACCAGACATATGCACTGTCATGAGATGTTGCTGAACTTGTGAGGGATCTAGTGGTGAAAGGTTCGAAATGTCTTAAATCACCAGTATCGCTAAGAATAAGAAATCTGAAAATTCAACTGCCAGCCTCAAAGTAATGTAGCTTACTGACATTATCCATTAATTAATTAGAGTGCAGTTGATGCGATATTATACGTTTGTGTTTATGTAATTTTATTCACTGCGAGAAACCATTATCCATTAAACCGTGCAGCTCACTCTTTCAGATAGGTACATGTTTTCGTTGTAAAATAAATGAGACAAAAAGAAGACACGGCAAGACAAGATGTGAGGAGAGAGAATGAACTGTGTGTGTGTGTGTGTGTGTGTGTGTGTGTGTGTTTTACACTTGCCATCCCAGTCTTCCTGGTAATTACTGTTGACCTGAGAGATGATTACTGCTACTTCTGTACTCCCCCTCTCTCTTGTCTGCTCACTCACAGTTAGTTTTTCTGCCTCCCTGTCTTGCATTCTCTCATTGTAATGTGTGTGTGTGTGTGTGTGTGTGTGTGTGTTTTACACTTGCCATCCCAGTCTTCCTGGTAATTACTGTTGACCTGAGAGATGATTACTGCTACTTCTGTACTCCCCCTCTCTCTTGTCTGCTCACTCACAGTTAGTTTTTCTGCCTCCCTGTCTTGCATTCTCTCATTGTAAACGTATCTCTACATTGAATCAACACACTTAAACTCATTCCACCAAAATAAGACCCTTTTATTATGCACAACTTTTTCATTTTTTATGCTTCTTGATGTGCACAATTAATCCTGCGGTAACATACCACTAAACTTGTGGGGGAAATGGCCAAAAAAGTGTGTGTATCTCAGACTAAACCTTCTGTATGTGTGTTGTTATCACAACACATTAATGCTTCCAGATAAAAACCATTTAGACATGTCAAATTACTATGTTTTAAAATATTTATCAGTTACTATTTTCCCATGCAAACACAAAACCACCCACTGCTGTGAGCAAGGCGTGTGCGTGCGTGTGTGTGTACAATAATAGTTACTGAGGACCAAGGTCACTATGCTAATTAGAGAGATGGTACCACTGGCAGTGACACATTGCACATCCCTCCCTGCTTCTCTTCCTTTCTTTTTTCCCCTCCATATTGTCCTTGGCACCACTCGTCTTCCTTTCTCCCTTTCGGTGCCTCCTTTTTTGGCTTAGTTTGTGCTCTTCGTCCAACCCCTCACAACTTTCTCATCCTCCCTGCTCTTTTTTTTGCACTGTTTCTTCTCTCTGCATTTGTGCGTGTTGGAGGGTGGGGGTGTTGACTGCAGAAGGTGCTGAAAGGCCTCCTCCAGAGTCATTAGTTGCAGGATTGAGTGAGGACATGAATTGGAGGGATAGAGAACGAAAGGATGATTCTGTGTGGGCTGAGAGAAAATAGTTTGGTGTGATGAGAAAGACGGCGAACACACACACACACAAAGTGAACTCCTTTGCATGACTGTCATTTTTCAGCCCTGATTAAACCCTTGGGTTAGTATGGCTGTGCGCTTTCTTCCTTTTTGTTTTTCATTCTTCTGTTCTTTCTCGTCTCTCGCTTGCATGTCTGATAAAAGCCAGATGCCGTAATGTTTTTTTTGACTTAGTTTGCACTGGATCTAGTGTGGTGGTGCGTGTCTGTGTGTGTCTAACAGCAGTTACTTTCAGGAAGAGGACAACAGCGCCAAATGACACATAAAAAAGATGACAAAGGAGGCAAAAATACTCACTGAAAGATGTGAGAATATCTCTTTTTCCCCCTCTCATCCATTACCTCATTTATTTAATTTATCGTATTGATTTTACCTATTAATTTTTCTGATTTTACTTTGTTCTTTTCACCATCTACCATGATGTCCATTTGTTTTCAACATTTTTGGATGTGTCTGAAACAGTCATTGCTAGGACCTACAATATCTCTGCCTTTTAAATATCATTCTGTGAAGGCCTACATGATGTTCTTTTACCTTTAGTAAGTGCATTGTTGCCTCTTCAATATTGGCAAGTAAAGCTGTCTGTCCCTATCAAATATTCAGCAAATTTCAGCAAAATTACAGCTTGACTTCAGAATTAAAGAAGTGGTGGGAATAGTATCCTCTGTCATTTTTAGCAACAGAGAGTAAAATGCAGAAGTTGTATTTTGCTTGGTGATCTTTTATAGAATATAAATTCTACCAAATACAATTATATCTATTTGCATACCGTATATCGTACCATAGCTCCACTTCCAGTAGCAGTTTCTGTGTTTTGAATTTTTTAAATCTATTCAAAATGTCCGATTAGACACTCCCTCAATTATATAGAGTTTTTTCTTCCCAATGTGCTCCGTCCTTTTGTGTGGTTCATAGTGGAGTTGACATCGTAAAATACAGATAATGAATCACATTCTGTTTAAAAGTGGATGACAGCGGCGTGGCCAAGGTCGTGTGTGTGTGTGTGTGTGTCTGTGTATGCATTCACAGCAGCACTTACTAACACTGAGTGCCTGTGTGTTTGTGCACGTGCTGTAACCCGCTGTGTGAACCTGTGTCTTTTTGTGGTTCCGAACCACCTCTGGTTCAACAATAGCAAGAGGAGGACAATGAAGAGAGGGAGACGGAAGAGAGGAGTGGGTGGGAGCCATACTGAGCGAAACCCAATCGAATTAAATGTAATCTGGCCTGAATGTGCACAACCATCAGCTGCTCTCCAATCTTATTAACCCCGCATTACCAGTCCCGGCTTTCGCGTACGTGTGTGTGTCTTTTTACGTTAGTGTGAGTGGAGGAAGGAGAGAGATGAGGGAGTTAAGTGGATAAGCGGGGAAAGAAAAGGGGGAGATGGAAGGGACGGCAGGAAGAAAGAACAAGAGAGACACAAAGATGGAAAAGAAAGTGAACATGAATATGGGTGTTTCAGCAATTAATGTGTCTCTGTAGCTTTGCTAATAAGCATTTCTCATTACAGCAAAAATTTTTGGTGACACATAGCTTATTTCCTATAAAAACTTGTATATTATAGCATCAAATGGAGTACACGTGATAATATGCTGCAGCTACAATTTAAATTCCATTAAAACAACTAATATATGGGGTCTGGTAAAACTGTGCCAGTTTCACATATGTCAAAATGAATGTGATGAAAACATTCAGATTGAATTTCTACTTATGAAGACTGATGTTTAACTGTGCGCTGCAGGAGGGGACACAACATAGTTAAAGTAAGAAGACAAGGTACTGTGACAAAACAACCATTTTTAAACTCTTTTGGTAAGTGCTTCTGCTTATTATAAAATTTTTTAAAGCCAATATGTAGTTTTGCTTCCATCTCCTTGGACATCAAGTTGCTGTTTTAAGAGACTTGTTATGTTTATCCAGCTGGGAGCATCATACTGTAGCTTAAGCCAAAAGCCATACATCCAAATATTCAATACACATAAATACTTTATGCAGCGCATTCATTAAAAATGATAATTTTTGCACTTGGAACAGGAGGGGTTTTTTTTCAGATGTGATTTTGCCAAAACAGTAAGAAAAAAACAAAAAAATAAATGTCACACTGATGTTGCCGAATAAGGACAGGAGGACAAGAGGAGAATATTGATTATGTACAGAGGGAATATATGCAATATGCCATTCAGTTTTCTATAATTTAGTGCCAAAACAGTTATGGCACTAAGTATGTTGCATTTCCCAGGCATGACCTGCAATCAGTGTCCCACTGAGGCACCTCATCATGTTGAATATTAATCAGTACAGTATAATCAAATACGGCAATCACAAATTTTGCTGCATTAAAAAACTAAAAAGGTTTGAAACATTCAAATTTAGTCATTGATTTAATGTTTTGAATCTAACTTGACATCAACAATACAGAGATTTTCATTTTATGTAGAAAAGTTCCTTGTACAATCACTTAAGGCCCTGATTCTGATTCAGATTCAGATTTTTAGCTTATATCTTTCAGTGTTAAGTATCTCCGTAGATAGCTGCAATTAGCACACTATGAATTCTGCAGTTCCCTGCATCATGCCTGACAAGAGGAACTGCGCAAAGAGAGAAAACTGGGTTGTGGTTAAGTATTGATGGCTGCACTCTAAATGGAATCATCCCAACAACTCCAAAGCTGGATTTGGAATCAGAGTGAAGCACTTTTAAAACTTAATATGTTTTGGACTTTCAGAGATTTTTGCTGCTTCAGAAAGAAACATCTCTCTTCATTTGGTAACAACAGTAAAATTAATATTATGGCAGAAGAACAGCATCTGGACCAGGAGGTCATGCACAAATAAAATATAAGTACATACTCCACTGTCAAATCAGTGAATTAAAAGTTAAAATTATGATGTGTCTACAGTGACATAGTCATGAAAGTTATGAATTAACTCATGTGATTAAATGTTTCCATTTTGATTTCTTCTGCAGGCCTTTATGAAGAATATTTGTCCACACATGTGCAAAACACATGTGCAAAACACACCCAGAAGAGAGAATGATAGATTTCCACACAACCATGGTTTACAATTATTAAAACATTAAGCCTCCACTGCTACATTTCCACAGTAAGAATCTGTAGGCATGAATATTTAAAATTGTGGTATTTTAGGTCGTGTTCACACCTAATCGTTCGCTTTCCTTGGTGCTGACCAGATGCAAACTGGACACTGTTTCATTTTTCAGCTGGTTCGGTTCTCGTTCCCAAAGGCAAATCTCCATTCACAAGCACGGAATTACGTTCAATAATTGGTTAGGCAGATAAAGTCGAAAAAAAAAAAACCCTCACAATTTTCTACTGCAGCCTACATCATGGAGCATCGACAGGTTATTTTCCTACCCATCTTGATCTCGAGTGCATATCAGCAGATGTTAACAGATGGCGCATATGAACATATGGTCGGACAATGTGCACTGATTAATTCATTAATTGGTGCCTTTGGTGAAAGACCTTCTGAAAAAGGAAGGATGTACCTGAAGGCGGCTGGCTCCGATGAGACTCTGCTACGATCTGTTAGCAGCACACAAGAGATCTATGAGTTAAAACCACAACGAAGCTAAATATAGCGAATCTTATTTTTCCATTTTTCTATCTTGTGTTATAAATATTTTTGAGGTCATCGTATCAAATAAATTTGTCTTTAACATCAGAAGAGCTGCCACTTTTCTACAGTGTGTCTCGTATTTTTATGTACTGTTGACGCAGCTTCTTAACTGTAACCCGACACTGCTCAACACTTTGGTTAAATCCATTCTGCTTCTTTCTCTCGCTGAAGATTTTGAACAACTCTGTGTTCTTGTGTACTTTTTCCAACAGAAAATGCCCATATTTCCAGAAGGCATTTTCGTTCTTCGTAGCTCCATGTTTGTTTCTTGTCGCTTATTTTGTTAGCCACCAATTGCTAACTTCTCCTTCAGCTACCAAGACAGGAAATGATGTGTAGATAGCACACTTGCACTGATTTGGTGTGGATGAGGGTCACACAAGAGATGATCCGCACTAGAGGTCTCAGACTGTGTTCAAACCAACCCAAACGAACTGCACCGGGAGGGGGGTGGGGTTCGACCGGACTAAACAGGGCTGGTTCGAACACAACCTTAAAAAGAAAATGAGAAGCATCACTTTGATAGAGTAAGGTTTTCTTACTCTATCTTCTTTTCAACTCGTGAATGCCTCATTTGGGGAAAAAGCTGTCAGATTCTGTCTCACTCCAGCATTAGCCCTGAGAGGACAGAAAACAAAGAGGAATGAGGGAAATATTACCGTGAACAGAGGAGGAACAGAGTAGGCAGCTGGAGAGTGGAGGCGGTGCTTGGTTTGAAGGAGCTGGGTTACAGAACAGCTCTATAAGGACAGAAGATAACTGGAAAACACTATAAAACGCCTCTCTTCACATTCTTTCCCTCTGTGGAATCAGCGTTTGAGTGGGCTGCAGGAGTGATTGAGGGTGCACAGAGAGATTGATGGAGGGATGGAGTGGGAAGCCCGAGTTGTAGCGAGGGAGGATAGAAAGAGAGAGGGAGAAATGGAGTGGGCAGCTTGTACTCTAAGAAGGAGGAATGCAGAGTAATCAAGGAGAAAGGAAGAAATACAGGAAGGAAATAAAA
>KV751343.1:3286609-3299664 GCA_001698575.1 Mola mola
TCTTTTTTGCATTTGAACTACTGATCTTTCAGAGAATAGTTTTGTGAAATTTAATTTAGAAAAAATAGCATGACTTGTTTCTGCATTTTCTTTAAGGAGAGCAATTGGCTACTGTTGGAACTCATTGTCTTAGGTTTCAAAGAGACTTTTTGCAATCATTGCTGAGGCCTCTAAGACAAGACTGTAATATGCAACTTTTTATGTTGGCCTGCGTTGAAGCTAATTGCCAAGGTGAAATGAAAGGATGATAACCATTCTTCATTTCCTGTCCCTCCCACCAGCAACAGGAGCAGGACCCCACCAACCTTTACATCTCGAACCTGCCTTTGTCCATGGATGAGCAGGAGCTGGAGAACATGCTGAAGCCCTTCGGTCATGTAATATCCACGCGGATACTGAGGGATGCCAATGGCCTAAGCAGAGGAGTTGGCTTCGCTAGGTATGTAAGAGGAGACATACGCATAAATACAGTATGCAAACTAATGCAATTTCGGATTTTCCTGGATGCATTCTAATTACTTATCAGACACAATATAATACAAATACGTGATTATCACACTACTAATCCATATTCATTTTTTAAGATGCTTGAGTTGACTCCCTGCCATGTACAACCAAAGGATTTTTAGCGCTAATGGTTCAACTCCATATTCCTGTACCCTTGGCCTCTTCACCTGTCGGTGTGTGCATGTGTGTGTGGTCTTCTCAGTTACACCGCGGAGTGTGCCAGTGATTAGAGTGCAGTCAGGGCTCAATTCAGGGTCACTGACTATGTGGAGAAAACCCAAGACACACAACGCACACAAAAACACACGTACAAACAGTCTGCTATCTCACCCGTCAACATTTTTCTCTCCCACACACACTGGCCTTGCTTGCCAAGCAGGCAATTAGTCATTGAACTGTGATTGGGTGAGCAGAGCTGAATAGGGGCAGACAAAGAGGACATGACACACAACAGATCAGACTGAATGGCACTTTTAAACCAGGACAAAGGAGAGGAAACCCCATAGAAAACACACACACGCACATAAACACAAGTGCATGCACATGCACTTACCTACAGCATTTTGCTCAGGCATATATAGACAAACAAGCACAGTTGCATAAACAGACAGGCGTTTAATGTACTTACTCTTTTGTAGGACTCATTTGCACACACGCATATCCACATGCATTATATCCACATTGCCACACTTTCTGAGAACAACACTACCTTCTGTGCATACTGAATAGAAACATAAGGAGCTGATTTCCATTAAGCAGAACCTCTGCCTTTCTCTCTCTCTCTCTCTCTCTCTCTCTGTCAGAATGGAGTCGACAGAGAAGTGCGATGTGGTGATTCAAAATTTCAATGGGAAATTTTTAAAAACCCCACCAGGCATGACAGGTAGGTGTCTATCACCAACACGACTGCTTCACACCGGCTAACACTGGGCTCATCCACAGCACAAGAGTTTTGATTTTTGAAATGTGCATGCTCATATATGTTGGACATGCACTCTTGACCTCAGTCACACCAAGGCTGCTGCTTCCGAAGGTCAAATTATTTTAAATCTGACTCAGTATGATAACCCTCTTTCAAAGCTCTTCCGGAGAGTTTAGCAGTTCTGTATGTGTTGATGAAAAACGAACTGGAAGCTACATTTTGTGTCTCATTTTTGAGAACAAAGCAGTCTTATATACATATACAGCATGTTCATCATATACAGTATGTATGCATGTAGGTCATAATGTGTTTTTTACGTTGTGGCTGCAGATTGCATGAAAAGGGCTGGGTATTGTTTCGGATATTCTAAAGCTGCAATGTGTAAGGTATGAACAGAATTTTAAGTTAGAACATTATAAACAGAATGTGCACAAACAGCAGTATTTTCATTTACATTTTTGTATTGTGTCCCAGTTACTGTAGCTGAAGTTAGCATTTTAATCCAATATGTAAATAAAACAAACTCACAAAATGTTAAGTAAGTTTTCTTATACAGTTTAACAACAACACACCTTCTGAATTTTTTTTTTTTTTCTATTTTTACTAAAACATTCATTGCAGCACAGTGAAGAAAAGCTACTGGACGCTATTCTCTTATTGTGACACTTCTCTTCACTCCCTGTGTGCTGTGTCCTGCCATAACGAAGTCATAACTTAGTTCTCCTCAGAGCTGCTGTAAATCAGTCTGTAAATTGTATCTCCTCTTGTCAAACTGGTCTCCACTGATCTCAGAGACTGTGTTCAAAACCCAGTTTAAGCCCCTTGATCATGGAAACATTCCCTGTAATACAAAGCTATGATTTAAACAGACATGAGTGATACGCAAGGCCCATTAGCTCCACGGCAAAGCCAACAGATAACAGACAAAGATAATTACACAGCTTAATATACAGGAAATACTAGGCTTATCCTGGTGAACTCTCCCTATGTTTCCCTATATTTTTCGACCCACAAATCATTCAGAGTATCTTTTTTCATTAGATTATATCCACCTATTGTCTTCTGTTTCACTTCCTTAACCGAATGCTTTTTGAAGTACAAACATTTTATTTTCTTTTAAAACATGCTATAGATTGATGCTGTAGAGAGACCAAACTTGATTTCTGACTGGTAGAGAGAAAGGTTTGATATCAAATTAGCACATGTATTTCTAGTTATTGTTGTAAATGAAACTCACAGGCAATCATTATTTATGCTGCTCAGTAACCATATTTAGCTAGCTAGTAGCCAGCTATATATGATATACTAGCTAGTATAGCTTGTATAGCTAGTATATATACTGTTAATGCATTTTTATCGATGAACCACAGGTTTTTCAATCACAGTCATGCAATACATATCCGCATTTAGATATAAAAACATCTGGCTGTGCAGAATAAAGTTTCATTGCAGCTGATGAATTATCAGCGTCATCTCCGCTGCTCTCTCACTTTCTCTCTGCCCTGCTCCTCAGACCACCCTAAATCGATTTATAGGAGGATGAGAGTGATTAATTCCTTGACTTTACGGGAAACAGCTTGGGACACACACATACACGATGCGCATGTGCGCACAAAGGCAGACATCCCCTAAAGTAAATAATTTGTCTGCGATTGTGCCCAAAATAAACAGCAAAGATTTGTTGTCTTTTAATACAGAGGAGAGGGGAAAAACAGAGAAAGACAGGGTGGAAGGAGTAGGACGAAGTAAGGATGGGATCATTGTGTTTGAAGAAATAATAATGAAACATAATATATAGAGAGGGCAAAGTTGAGAGCACGATTGAGATAACAGAGCAAGAACAATATGAGAGAGAAGAGAACCAGACTGATCAAGATACATAAACGATAGAGAGTAATGATAGATGGATGGATATATAAAAATTGAAATCAGGGACATTCAGAGCGAGTCCCTTGCCCTGGCAGTATGATCAGTATGGTACAACACGGCGGGTGGCTCTGTTTGCGACCCACACACACAATTCTGTAGCATGTGAATGATACATACATCCCATCCATTGCTGCGTTTTCTACAACCTGTGAGTCTTAATCAAGAGACTGTCAACAGTCGTGAGTTTCAGTTTTGTGTTAGTGTGCAGGGTCGCAAGTTCGTTTTCGTGGCAGAACTGAAAAGAAATCCATTTATAATGGTTCCTAAAAAGCAGGATATGTGTTACACATACCAGGATATATCCAGAGCCTGACCAGGATTAGATGATATCACAATGTCCATCTTAGATCACAGTTTCACAAACTATTAAACATACACACATTTCATCTACACTTCATCAGGTGTTACCACAGACAGCCATTTTAACTTACGCAGTACGTAAGCAACCTGGTTCTTACTTGACAATCCATTAGCCTTTGAGTCCCTATTATTAAAAACATATTCAGCCTTTGCTTTTTCTTGTTCAAACTTCAGTTTAGGTAATATTAGCTTTGTTTCACAATTCAAAACTGGAAAAAAAAGTTGCTAGATGAATTCACATATACTAAAAATTTGTAATAATATGAATGATATCGTTGCTTCCAGTGACCTTTTTATAAATAGCAATTAGCAACAGCAAGTCAAATATACACAGAGATGGCACCTTAAAGCTTCAAACAGTAACATTTATAACAATAAGTATTCCTAATAAATGAGACCAGCGATGCTGTTCGTTGTGGAAACAGTGGCACTGACCCAATGACAGGAGCTGTGAGCTCTTTTGGAGTGACGAAGATGGACAGGATTAGGAACGAGCACATCAGAGGGACAGCACAGGTCAGACATTGTACAGACAAAGTTAGAGATGGCAGATTGAGATGGTTTAGACATGTGCAGAGGAGGGACAGCGGCTATATTGGTAGAAGGATGCCGAAGAACTATTCCTAATACTTGTTGAAATGATCACTATTTCCTGCCAAAAGCACATAAGACCTGCTATGTTGTTTCCGCAGTAATGTGTATATCAAGTGTATCAAGTGCTAGTGCCTGTGATTAATACCTTAGTCTGACCATCCAGGCGGATGTATTGACAGGCACGAGTAATATTTTACTCTCTAGCTAGGAGATTAATGCTGTCTTTGATAGCAGGACCTGGGCTTCCATCAGGCCTCATTAGCAGGAAGTCCATTGATCTGCAGCTTGCTGATGTGGTGGATATACAAATATCAAATATCTGTATCTATAATATAAGAATCGAGTATCAAGATTGGCTTTTTATCTTTTGTAGACACAGAAATTTTACGCAGACATTACGCTGATTTGTCAGGTCACTTTGATTTAATGCAGGATTTCCAGGCTAGATTCATTTGGTCCATGGGTTTCCACAGCTTAAGTTCTCCATAAACAAAATGTGTTGTAAACATCTACACTACTCCTAATGTCTCATCACTTTAGCAAGTGCAGCTGTCAGGTGTAACTAATCTTGGAGTAATCACAGCCTGTGTATTTACTGTATGGTGTAATTCTGTCTTCTCCGTGCTCAATGGTCAATAATGTCTGCCCCCATACTGTGAAGGACAGAGTCAGCACCAGTGGGAATCCCTCCATATCCAGCAATAAACAACGCATATCTTCATCAGGACCGCGTCTCTTCCTGTCACAGTTTGATATAATAAATCTTGCTTGTTCATGATCACAGCTTTAAACAGTCAGCACGTGATAAGGACTGAAGAGATTTGAATGAGGACGGCAGAGGTTTGCCCAAACATTAAAGATTAAAACAAAGCAAACTACAAAAATAACAGCCTGTCGATTCTATACCTCCACATTTTGTGGTAGTGATCAGTAGAAATCTTCTAATTTTTTTTGCAAAGGTCTGGATTACGGAACAAATTCAGTGAATGGGGGTCAAATCATTGTATAAAATAAACGTAGTAAGTATATGAGGATACAGGACACAGTGAAAAATGTTAGCGTTCGTAATTCTATTAAATTAGACAAATAAAGACAGTGAAGATTGTCCCATGATTCTTGGGTAAATTATTTTAGTCGGGTAAACGTAGTTATACTAGGTGATTGATAATATTATCAGATAATCGTGAATATTGGCAAAACCAGTTAGGTTGGTATGGATTTTTATAGGTCTTCTTCTTTTTTTTTTTTTTTTAACCAAAACTAATGTGTTTTTTCTATCTTTCTTTATTTTGAGTTGCCAAAGGGGGACTTTTTTTTTCCAAAGGTTTTCAAAAGACAAAATAATTTTCTGCTGGTTTATTTCAACTGGGGGGAAAAAAAAACATACTATAATTTAAAATAAATCTACACAATTTTTTCCTTAGAACTTCAGAAAACATTCAGTTTATACAGTATCTTTCCAATTATTGAGCTATTTATGTTATAGTAGCTCTAATAGTTCTCTCCTCTCCTCCCAATTGTCCTTCCTCACTCATTCAGGTTTTTTTCCAATTGCTGTATTCCTTTCTCAATCCTATATGGTAAGAAAACCTCAGAACAAGCATGAAAATGACTCATGATCTCAGTGAAGAGCTGTTATCATTCAGTACTTTTCATAATAATCAGGGGACTTTTAAAAATCTATGCAACCGTAAAATGCTTGTATGATCATGAGGCATTAGGACCGCATTCACTTCAGTAGTGTTTCATCCTTTCATACGTGGGAAGAAAATTGTATTTGATGTTCCTGATAATGATGAAAAAAATTCCATAAGGCTGCTCCAGGAAAAAAATTTACTGGGTAAAAAAAGTGTCAGTACTGCTCTGGCAGATCTGATGTCTGCTTATGTGTGATATTTGGAACCACTTATTCAGCACTCAGACAGCACGTGATGCTTTGAAGCTCTAAATAAATCACATCAATGCTGTCAAGTATTTAAGGAACAAACATCATTTTAGGAATTAAATCCCCAAATAAATGTGTCAGTTAACTCAATACACTTGATTCCTACTTGTCTCACACTCAGCGTTGCTTGAGGTGTATGACGAGGACTTGTCGTGAATTCCAAGTTTAGTTTCTTGTTGTCTATGTCAGCTTGTACTTTACACGGGCAGTCAAATGAACTTTTCAGGTTCATTTCAGGTTTTTTATAATCTTAATAAATGTGTGTTTTCTACACCGAAAAACAAACAAAAAATGGACGCCATGCTGTTCAGCCCAACGAAGGGATTCTTCATTCTGTCACATGCATGTCACTTGGTTGGATTTTGTTTTACAGTAAATGAGAATATTCCTACTTAACACATTAATGTTTTAGGTTTTACCTACATGCTTATTGGTTGCCTTGCCTAGAGCACCAAAGCGTCAATCAACCATAGTGTGCTGTGTATCTCCTGCACTTGATCAGCTGCATCCATCATTTTCATCCCCTCCATGTTTGACTTTATCTCTTGTTTCTTTTCCTTCTCACCAGAACGGAGATGTATATGTTTGTTTGCCATGGACTTTTTTATTGTTATATGTTGCCGTGATTTCCTACAGCTGCAATGACTTTTCACAACATGCAATTCACCATTCAAAGTACAATGTTGCCGCTTAACACAAAAACTGATATTTTTACCATATACTATATATGGTAAAAATATCATTTTTTTGCACAAATTTTAAGAAATGCAAACAACAAACCTATTACTCTTTTATTTAACATGATGTTGAAGCCTTCATATCTTTTTCCTCTTTCCATTGTTTTACTTTACAGGAACATGTTGTGATATTGTTTTTTTCCTGACAAAAAAATAAACAAAAACACACAAAAAAAAGAGAAAACAAGTCACAATTTGATCCACAAAGCAGTGACACATGGAGCGATAAATTGAACCAGTAAATCAACCGGTGTAAGCCTTGGTTAATGGGGGACAAATTAATCTGTAGACAGTTTGTGAACATACACTCATGTGTCTTTGTCCAGTGAAGTATTTGTCTATTGACTGCAGTGACTTTCCTCCTTGTGGAGTTTGCAACGATTTATGTTGTTTAATAACACTGACTACAGCCTGTGTGTTCAGCAGTCACACACAGACCACATAGTAGCTTGGTGTGTGTGGTCTTTTGGGTCTTTTTCAGTAAGTTCACAGTGTTTATAGGGATGAAGCTCAGAATCGTGTTGTGCGGCAGAGCAAAAATGAGACATTCCATTCGTATTCCCTAAAATGTAACTATGTTTGTTAAAGAAGATTATTTATGTTCATGTGCAACATTTGGACTAGCTAATACATATATAGCCTCAACCTTGTATTCACACAGAGAGCTGCCTTTTATCTATTTATCAATTTGGCTCAATACCTGTTCTGTATATAATACAAAATCTCCTTACTCACCAAGACAATAAAGATTTATTTATTTTGTGCCCACTTGCATGATAAAAAGGTTAAAATCACATCTTGAAGATTTGATCGACATAATAGCCAGTAACATGAAATGTGAGCAGATGTCTGGACATTGCAGAAGTTGGCTTTGCCAACTAAAGCATGCTGTTGGGGATTTTACCTATCTGAACTCCATAGATATTCAAATAGTTGGTTCAGACTGTGTTAATCAACCTGACATGACTGAAATGGACCCATTTTGGGGTGGAAGGCACAGCTTCACCCACATCCATCAACATTTGATACAGAGCAGCTACAGCAGGGGTCAAAATGGCAATTAAACATGCCCTTTTTCCTTTAAAAGCCCTCTTTAAAAGGCAGCAGATTTGAAGTGGCTGTGAAAGCAGGCTTAATGATTAAATTGATATACCAGCAGCTTTTTTTTTTACAGGTAATACCGTATATTGACTCAGAATGGGTTGTGATTGTTCTTGCCTGCTGATTGTGTATCATTATCAGAATCACTATATTTATGTTAAATTCATCTAAAGTGAAATATTTTAGATGAGCTTTTAGATGAAAACCAGAAGTACTGACTCTGTTGTGTACATTGATTGTTTAAATGGAATAACTCAATTAACAAAACACCTCTAGTGTCTTTCAACCTTGCCAATGCTGATTAATTAATTGCCTATGGCAATCCTTTCACATTTGTGCCCCATTGTAATCCTGGTGTGAGACTACTTTTATAATATTGACTAATTATGCCAGCAATTACACATATCTTCTATGTCTGCACATTAAAGTGAACAATGGAAGCACCAAAAAAAAAACACTTTTCCAGCATTGCATTTTGTTGTAGTGGCTCTGTTCTATCCCACTCAGACAGGAAAACACTAAAACACAATCGCTGTGCGGAATCAAATAATATTTTGTGTTTCTTTTCTTTCAATTAGATTGTTGTCTCAAAACTCAAACCCTTAATCTTCTCTAGATTTTGTCTTATTTTGGCGGCATTGTGTAACGCCAAGACAGTATAATCTGACATGTCAGATTTAAATAATAATGGGATTAAACTGCAGGCATCCAAGAATGCAGCAGCAGTGTACAGAAATGTGAAACACCCATTGACAGAAGCAACACCCTCGTCTCCGTGTATGGTGCTGTCCACATTCTCTGCTTGACCAAATGGCGTCCTGCAGCAACCTAAACCTGTGCATGTGTGCGTGGGTGAGTTTGTGCTTTCAAATTCTGATCCATAACACTGGGCCAGTGTTTAAAGTCTGTAGCCATTTCATGAACTCTATTTCAAAAACAGCTTGCAGCAACAATGCTATGAATGTGAATTTGTGCACGCATATGAATTTAACCTGTGGGATTATACCAAACTGAATAAGGCCAGTGCCCATCTCTTTATTTGTAGGTCACTTTTAAAATGCTCTATTTTTTCACTCCTATCGTGTTGCATGTTGACTCGCCAAGAACTTGAATGAAAGAAAAATTCACTGAGATTTTTAACTTTTTGTTCTTTAGCATCCATCACGTCAGTATTTTTCAGGCTTTAGTCTTTTGCCATCAGCTACATTCTTGCACCACAAATTCTAGCAATAAAGGGCCCCGTTTCTATGCATTGCGCTTCGATACAAAAACACAAACTTCTTGCAGTGTGTGGGATGAACCCGGTACAAAAAAAAAATATCAGATTCAATTTGAAACACAGAGGTATCCTTTTCAATGCAAATAATGGGAACAAACAATTGCTTTAGATAAGGAGTGGCTCTTCTCATTGTCTTTAGAACGCAAGGAAAAGAAAGTATCCTGACGATGAGCTTGACAAGTTGTCAGCTAATCTTCCTCTCTGTCATACATCTATAAAACAAAACAGATTCTGCCTTTATCTGTGAATGCAATGTATGTCTACATGTCCTCACATCTCACATTTTCTATATACAGTCAGTTAGCATGGACACAAATCAGTTGTGTTCTAGATATGGAATAAATATCTTCTGTACTTCAGCTATGAACCTTAAACATAAAGCCCGCTTTACTGTCAAATGTATCTTCATGTATATTCTTAAACTAATCTTGATCTAGATTGTAAATTAGAGCAATCTCTTTGTCACCCATTGTAATATGCTGAATAAAATTCAACCCACTAATCTTTTACATTTGCATTGCATAAAATACTTATTGCCAAAGGCTTTGCTCATGATCTTACAAACAAACACTAAGGGTGCACTCACACTTTGCACAATTAAAGCCTAATATTCAGTTTCTTTTTGAAAGTTTTGGCCTCACAGTTCTTGAATATAGAGTATATGATTCAGAGGTGCCACAAGTAAAATGAGTTTGAAACTACTTTAACACCTTTTAGAGCTTAGTTTCTTCAGCCAATATGCCCTCTTCCTATTTTCTCTGATTTTGTATATGTTTAAAAATAACCAGCACCTGTGATGGTAATTTAAGACTTTTTGTGTGTGGGTGTTTCATTTTGAGCCAAGCTCTTGTTTTTCATTAAGGAAACCACAAGTTTTATGATTGAACATAGTGCTATAGACACACACACCTACACACTGGGACCAAATGTATATGGATGCATTGAATTGCGTGGTTTGATGAGAGAGAGAGAGAGAGAAGGGGAGTGATTGCGAAAGATAAATGACAAAGGCGAGGGGTGATAACAGAGCCCCAGCTGTGAGGCCTGTTATTCACATACAAATCAAGTTAAAGCATTATAATGACAACGTATTGCTAAAGGCCGTATAATCACACAGCTCTGTTTCTCCGTCTTCTTACCTTTGTGAGTATCCGAAATGCTCCAAGCATTCCAAATAACTCTCTTCTATACTTTCAGCTCTAAGCGCTTTTCTCTGCTGAGAAAAACCACGTCTCATTTCTCAGTTTGCAGAGATGAAGAAAGATTTTTCTTAAAGGAGTGAGGTGATGGCGTGGTGTAGCACTCATAATACTTGAATCAGTGCTGTGCTAGTTCTTAGCTTTTTGTGTCTTTTAAGTACGGAACTATTTGTAAGCAGCACATGCAGTCGACTTTTTGTGCAGTTGGAATTCATTGCCAGGGAAATAAGACGGGGTGCCTGCTAAAAGCCTCATTTGAAATGCACTGAATGACTCAAACAAGCCTTGGTAGATGTTCTAAAGTTACAAAGGGAAGCAAAGCACAAAAGTAGGTAACCAAATTCAGGGTTAAGTATGGAAAGCCATTTTACCATTTAGTCACTAGTCTGGATACAGATATCCGTACCTAAAATTCTTCTTAGTCAAAACAAACGTTTTGGACCAGGGGAAATGACGTCACTTTCCCCATTAATGTTTATGGGGTTTCTCAATACGGATATCTGTCATTCAGTTTTGGATATCTGCAATGTGAACTGTGGATATCTGAAACTAAATTATGACTATCCGTAATTCCGTTCAAGATATCTTCAACTCCCCCTCAATTAAAGATATCTATATTGTAGTTTGTAGATATCCAAATTGATGTTTTGACTTGCAGTAGAAAGGCTCACCGCATATTCGGACTAGCTATTCAATGTTACAACGGCATGCCATACGGCGACAGCCTAAACTACCATTAAGCATAGCAGAGCATCCCGCAGAAGCCGCTGGAATTATTTTATTCACCTAACAACGATGCTATTCTCAACATTTGTGCAGCAATCCTGATGGGTCAAAATGACGTTTGAGATATCTATAATTTCAATTGAGACTAGTGAAAACTGAATTACGGATATCTGTAATCGTCATTTTGGTTATGTGGCGAGTCAAATGTCGGTTTTAGTGACGTAATTATGGATTTAACTTAAGTTTTGACAAGGCAAAATGATGTTACAGATATCTCTTACTCTCATTGTGACTAGTCAAAAACGGAGTTAGAGATATCTCTAACTCTCATTTTGATCAGTCAAAACGTAATCAGACGAGTCAAAATGACATTGTAGATATCTAATGTCAGTTTCAGGTAGTCAGATTTAGGCATTTAATGGAAAAATGGGCTAAGAGATGCCTTAAAAACCGAATTAGGACATCACAGAACAATTGCTGTTGTGACAGTGCTTTAGTGCTGCGTGTACAGTTTAGAGCTTTATGATTCCGCTGTGAAAGGCATTTGAATGTCTCCGAATGTGATGATTTGCAACTTTTATTTCATTGCTATGCCTCTTGTGCTGTTGTAAGACAGACATCTGTATTTATTGTGAACATTAAATAAATAGATTGTGTTGTTTAAATTCCCATGAGGGAAGGAGTTGAATGTAAATTACTGTTTTTCACAAACTGAAACCAAACAAATCGGGTGCGGTGTTTTTCATTGCACACAATAATATTACCATTATTTTCCTCTTATTGTATTTCATTCAAAGTAGTTGAAGTAGTAGCAGTAATTTCAGGATTATTCCAATGGCAGCCTGTAAAAATCCCGAAGTACAATTCGGTAGTAATAATATAAGGTACATAATGAAAGTTTATATTTGGTATAATTTAATGAATTTAATTATTTACATAATTCAAGTAAGTAAGTCAGTAAGTCAGACCCGTTCCCAGTCAGGGTTGGTCTCCGCCAAGGCTGCCCTTTGTCACCGGTTCTGTTCATAATTTTTATGGACAGAATTTCTAGGCGCAGCCAAGCGGCGGAGGGAGTCAAGTTCGGTGGCCTCCGGATTCCATCTCTGCTATTTGCAGATGACGTGGTCCTGTTGGCCTCATCGAACAGTGACCTCCAGCTCTCACTGGGACGGATTGAAGCCGAGTGTGAAGCGACGGGGATGAGGATCAGCACCTCTAAATCTGAGGCCATGGTTCTCAGCCGGAAAAGGGTGGATTGCCCACTCCAGGTCGGGGGAGAGTCGCTTCCACAAGTGGAGGAGTTCAAATATCTCGGGGTCTTGTTCACAAGTGAGGAGAAAATGGAGCAGGAGTTTGACAGACGGATTGGAGCAGCGTCAGCAGTGATGCGGACGCTAAAGTGGTCTGTTGTGGTGAAGAGAGAGCTGAGCCAGAAGGCAAAGCTTTCAATTTACAGGTCAATCTACATCCCAACTCTCACCTATGGTCATGAGCGCTGGGTAGTGACCGAAAGAATGAGATCGCGAATACAAGCGGCCAAAATGAGCTTCCTTCGCAGGGTGGCTGGCCTCAGCCTTAGAGATAGGGTGAGGAGCACGGACATCCGGGAGGAGCTCAGAGTAGAGCCGCTGCTCCTCCGCGTTGAGAGGAGCCAGTTGAGGTGGTTCGGGCATCTGGTCAGGATGCCTCCTGGACCTTGGGGGGTCTCATGTCTCCCTGGGGAGGTGTTTCAGGCATGCCCATCCGGGAGGAGACC
>KV751343.1:3308068-3322209 GCA_001698575.1 Mola mola
AGACATACTCTTTACTACTTCAACACAAGCTTCAGCACACCAAGTAAAGCATAAAAATCCAACAGGGAGACTTGATGTCCATGTGAAGCACAATCATGTCGTCAAGCTTATCCCAGGCAGTCGCAAACCACCTGCATCCACAAGGCCTGTGCTGCAGCAGTTTAAAAACGTCTGAAGGCTTGCGTCTCGCACTTTCATTGACCAACCAAGTGTCACATGAAACAGAAAATGCAGGAGCAGAACAGGTGGGCAACCCATTTTACCTGATTCATGAGATAGATGCTGGTGTCACAGTGGTAATCCATCATTGGATATTGTATATTCTATTACATATGATACACATCATATGAATACAATGCAGCATATGTCAAACAACATTTTGGGCTGAAATGTTTTTAAATCTCCCAATTAAGCCACAATCGATGTATGATAAGTAGCTCTACTAGTATATACATTCATGGCTGTGGGAGATACAGCTAGAGGTAGCCTTCTCCCTGCCTCTGCCTCTCTACCACTCATTTTTCTCCTATCCCCTTGCTCCATTATTCAATCAACAGACAGTTCGGTATCGATCGGTCACAGCAACATGGCCAGGCGGATGAAACATGTCCTCTATAGGTACACATGATAAATAAAGCGCTGTGAGTCACACCACGATTCTACCGCTGCACAGTTGAGGGAGTGAAATAAAGAGAGACGTAGCAAAATCAGAAGGGCAAACAAAGGTGTAGGAAGAGAAGTAAACAAAATGCAGATGTTTCAGATGCAGTGTTTGTTGCCAAGTGGAATATGTGTAGGTGGGAACATAAAGGTTAATGTTGAAATATTTCACCCACTCACACATTAAGTTCATTATTATGCATAGCACTGGAGCAGACTCCTTTGTAACATGATGTTTACTCTGGTTCAGTGTCAAGTCTCGTTCCTAGACGACTTTGATGCTGTGAAACAAAGTGAAACTGAATTTTTGTTGTTTTGCATGTCAATTTTAATGACATCTTATCCATTTTGTTGGCGACGTCTTGAATAACTCGAGGTGGTTGGAAAGCGAAGCGCTACATAAGGCTCATTTCCCTTGTTTGCTCAGTTATAACTTGAGAACTCTTTGTGCAGTCCACTTTTAATTTTTTCTTTGTTTACTTCCATAGCTTCTACTCCTCGCCATATAGCATCTCCACCAATCGGATGATTGCACAGACATCAATCACACCCTTTATCGCTGCCTCTCCTGTCTCCACATATCAGGTGAGTGGAGCTTCTTTGAAGTTTGCTGGTTTTAACTGAATGATGAAGGACTGTAAAACTGCAGAAATTGATAGATACATTTTAAAAAACGCAATGGAAAATTGGCTGTCTGGGTCTATAGTGTGCTATTTGCATTCAAACCTCATGTCATGTGGTTTTGTGAGACAAAGTTACTTATACAATAGAGGGAGTGCCCAGTGAATAAGGACAATTGAATGTTGAAAGGTTTTCCAAGAACCAAGGAGGTCTGAATACAGCATCCAAGAACAGGCCTGATGGAGGTTACTTCATGACAGGGAATACAACCCGAGATGGCTATATTGCTGGTTTTGACTCCTGGCAAGCTGGGGCTGAGTCAGCAAACGGCAGTTCTGGATGACTAACTGAGGTGGTAGTAAATGTCAAACAGCAGTCCATCAAGAAACCTAGTAAACACCTCAGTGCTGTAGTCCTTCTCATCAAACTGGCCTCGGTTTGTCTGTGCGAGTCTGTGTGAGTCTGCGTTTGGTCTCTGTTTGGCCACGACCACCTACTCATACAGTAAGCTTCAGCTAATGGTGACTTCAGTAACTAATAGAGTCATCTGTTCATCACGAAACTATGAAGTGAAAGCAGAGGAGCCATGGGACAAATTAGTGAGCCCGCTACTGTCTACTCCAGTTCTACTCGTGTCACATTAAATATTACACTTGATCTTACATACTGCACATACCATTAAAACTGATGGATGGAAGGATATCATGATATTATTGATTGAAAATAGGTGGCGCTAGCGGATGTAGTTAAGTTGTAGTTAAGTTTCATTTAATTTTGAAAATTGATGACATTTATAGTTAAAATTATGGTTATATCATGTAGCTTTCTTTCAAAATTCAGGGTAATAAAGGTAGACATAGAGATAAAGCAACATGTGAAAGACACCTTGACTTTTTTCACAGTTGTGGGCCGTTCAACAGATATAGCGATGCAGGTATGCTCCAAATTAAAACACTATATAAGACATCTAAAGGACATTTAAGGCTGCATCCTAAAACACCACTAATCCAGTAGAAATCCATGGGAACTGAACTTCAGACTTTTAAATTAGTGGTTGTATAGTCTGATATTATGTATTTTTTATACTTTTATACTCAGAGAATACCTTGACAAAACTAAACAACAGATTGATCCTAAAGAAATGCATTGTATGGAGATGGCTATAAAGCAGCTAATGTGAAATTTCCCAAATTGGAATTAAGGAAGTACGTCTATCTATCTATCTATCTATCTATCTATCCATCTATCTATTAGCTTTTACCATATTGATCCAATCTTACCAAAATCTATTAAAAACACACAAAGGACTGTGATTTTCTTTAATGATTTTGAAGTAAAAAATATGCATTTTCATCAACTCCTATTGGAAAAAATAACCTAGGCTACAAAGGGTTGTCCTATATTTGTCAGAATTTGGCAGTATAAAGTATTTCATACATGTCTGGAATAAATGAAGTAGAAAAAGTAAAGATTGAAAAGTTTTTTGTACTTTCAGTGCACCAAGTCAGAATGATCTTTAGAGATTTTTTCACTTGATAGAGGAGTATCTAGAAAAAAGCTACTTTTTCTTGATTTTCTCTTAAAGTGAAATCAGCTGAACAGTCATGTGAGATGAATGTTTGCAACACCAGAAAAGGTGTTTCTATCGGAAAATAAAATAATTGTACTTCAACAAAATGCAAGAACTTCCTCAAGCTAAACATAACTTTTATTCCACCTTTGTTTAGATGTCAACCTTTTAAATATGATCAAAATCTACTGGAAAATACGTTGATGGCAACATGGTTCTTACATTTATTGTTGTGCGTGGCAGTAGGGCTTCTGTACCACTGTGGTGAGCAACTTCTTTCCTCATACTTATTCTTGTTCTTGTAAACAATGATGACTGAAACATCAAGTCAAGTCAAGTCAAGTAGAAGTTCATTTATATAGCACATTTAAACAACCTCAGTTGAACAAAGCACTGCACAAAAATTTGATTATCATCAGCAAACCCTGAGCATGTAAAATATATAAATAGGCTATAATAAAAGTTAAACATTATAATGAATATACTAAATAAATAATCAAGTAAGCAAAATCAATAAAGCAGCAATGAAATCATGGTAAAAACAAAATAAAACGAATTATGTAAAAGACAAATTATCTTGCTTGGCTGGGACTGAACGCTAAAGAGAAAAAATGGGTCTTCAGCAAAGTTTTAAATTCCTTAAGTGATTGTTCGCTTCCATCTGAAGAGGTAGGCTGTTCCACAGCTTTGGGGCCACCACTGAGAAGGCTTTATCTCCTCACGCGCTTAGTTTCCACCAAGGTGCTGCCTTTTTGGAAGACCTTAGTGCTCTGGCAGTAGTATGAGCCTGTAAGAGCTCAGATACGTAAGGTGGTGCCAAGCCATTTAAAAATTTAAAAACAATTAACAAAACTTAAACGTCCATCTCGTTGGAGTTAATAAATGCTAAACAACAGTTACTGTACTTTTATTTTAAAAAAAAAATAATAATAATTTCATTCAAAGAAGTGGATTTTCCACAGATTGATGTTTGTTAGAATATCTTTCCATAAATTTTTTGGCCATCTGTCATTTGTTTGCTGTGATGAAGAGTCATTCAAATGCACACATCGCAGACTTCTTCAGTAAAACTCTCCACAGTTTGGTCCATTTTTTTCCAACAGCAGCAGGAAATTTAATGCAATGCGTAGGAGGAAATATTTAGTGACGAAGGGGACCAATCACAGCTGGCCTGGTCTGTATCACCGCGACTTTTAGTTAAATTTTTGGCGAGGTGCCTGTCAGGCTACAGTATAGATCCAGCACACAAGTATAAATAGCTTAGGCCGCACCATCGCATTGGCTTCCTCTTTTTCACACACACGGGTACTGTGGGTACTGCTTCTGTTAATACTCCCCAACACACAAAATATATATTAATCCAGAAAAAATTCCCTAAAAATATACAGTTTTATCACGTGTTTGAGAGTGATTTTCTAATAAATACACTGTACAACTGTATATGTTTAAGACTTCTTTCTGTTTTAAGTAGGAGTTAATAGCGCTTTGAGTACAAACACACAGGGGAACACTTTGTTGGTTTTTGTACTTTAAACGCAATGTACAAGGTTAATGTACAACACGCGTCTCATCTTGACAAAAGTTACAAACAAAAGGAGTCAAAATAAGTAAAATATTTGTTGAATTAGCTACTTTATTCCCTGTTTTCCTGTGTGTGGTCTTTGGACGTAGAGTACACAATAAGCAAGTGAGCCTCATCTTATTCTCAAGACTTCAACACAGAAATTGAGTTATCAGCTCTTTTAGTCTTTTTTTAGTCAAGCAATAATTAAACACGGGCTTATGTTGCAGCACTCCTCCCATCGATCTTTGCTTCTAAGGCACAAAGCCTCCTTTTGTCTCTCTGTCTGTTCCCATGTGCCGCATCCTCAGTCTTCCACACGCGAACCAAAACCAATTCATGCCAGAGCTGGCTTGGTGTACTCCCGGCTCGTTGAGAGACTCAGTGCTTGAACCACAGTTTGTCAAACGGATAGACTTTAAAGCAAACAGTCCTCCCCCACAGGTTTTCGCCAGCATGAAATGCTGCTCTAAATGAGAGCGACCGATGCAAAGACACACCTCCAGCAGTGCAGAATTACACGCAGAGACCAGACATCCACCTTTTTGGTGGAAAATGCAAGGGAAAAATAATCTGCACTTTTTGGGCAACACCCCATACACAGATACACAGGTATACACAGGACATAACATGCACATGTACTCGTGTAATAACTATATACTGTACACGAGCGTGTACAAGTGACAGAAGGGCCTTCAGGGACTTGTTCCTCCTCGTGTTAGGGTTGGCCAGTGAGTAGCAGTAGGAGATGAAAGTGGTGATTTGTGGCCAAGACAGGCTTTGATGATGAAACCTCCACAGTGAGGCAATAATTATCCCACTGTATTGCTCTCTGTGGTCTTCATATCCTCTTATAATTACGACATAACACACTGTATAGTAGACCCTCAGTTACTGCTGTGATATTCTTTAAGACACTTTGCCGCAGGGACTGAGGCTCTGAAATGGACTTGTAAAGACTTGAGCTAATGATTAATTGTCTCTCATTTTCGCCCCTTTCCCTTCATTCTGTCCACCAATTGTCCCTCTTTATATTCTCTTTTCCTCAATTCTATATCCACTAATAACAATCTTCTTTTTGAACTTGCCTTTCCTCTCATCTCTTCCTGAACTCACTTCTGCATCCTCCTACTCATGCCCATGCCATCCTTCTTTAATTGCTTTATTTCTCTCTGCTTTCTTCTGTCCGTCTCTCCATCTTTCTGCTTCCTACTTCCTTCGCCATGTCTGATTTCTACTGTCGTCACCTCTACCTCTTCGCTTCTCCTCTCCCACTTTATTCTCCACAGGTCCAGAGTACATCTTGGATGCCTCATCAACAGTATGTTATGCAACCTACGGTACGTTTCTGAACCAGCTTCCCCTTTGTTTTTCACCTCATGTGTCATCTTTCCACACTGGATTCATTCTCTCCATTTTCCAACACTTTTCACCACCTCTGTTATTTTACACTACATTCCTGCCTGTCATCTCTGTGTCTAAGCATGTCTCAGTATTTACGATTCATGTGCTTCTTAGTCTGCTAATCCCAAAGCAGTCATATCCTTCAAAGCAAAACTTGAAATGTGTGAATGTCTGTCAAATTATGAAAACTACAAATCCATCCACTCTAGGTCTTGTTTGGTCTGTAAGACAGGCTATAATTACTTTATTCAATGTCTCTAGATTTGTCTTTTTAATGTCATATCAGCACAAACGATAGAGTCATTGAGCAGTGCAACGACATTAAGGAAATAAAGAAATGTGACATGGTGGCCAGCAAGTGTGGCGCAGGAAAAATGCTTTACCCCTGCGTCTGACTCGTACCCTGCTGAATCAGCTTGACAATAAGAGCTCAGCGGAGCGGAGGCCCCAACTCTCTGATAAAATGTTGCTCCCTGCTGGTTTGAAATCAAATTGCAAGTATGAAAATGAGTTCCACAAATGCAGCGATAAACATGATTCTGTCATTACATTCTATTATATTACATTCAAAGCATATCAATGCATAAGCATATATAGGCAGTTCAACATACATTGCAGTGTATTGAACTACAGTAGTCTGAAGTCTATGCTTTGTTTTTGGCTGGTGAAACACAAAAACGCTCTCATCCACACATCTATACAGCTTTAACCGACACGCAAAAATGTATTGGAACACACCGACTCCTGTAATGTTGACTGTGCTTGTGTACTGTCGAAGTTTGCTATTAATCTGCATTCACCTACAGATTCACTTTTATCTTCATTTGTTATGCTCTCTCTCACACAAACACAAAGATTTCCTTCATCTGTAACGTGCAGCTATGATTGAACCATCTTCGTACTGAGCCTAGTGGAAAACCTCAGCTGTCAGTCTGGCATACAGTATAAAGCCTCTATACCTCTACCTTAATCCAGATGTAGGAAACAGTCCTGGTAGAGTATTACACTATCAGAGGTTAATTATTTCTGATTAGGTAAGGAAATTAACATAGAAGGTTCCATTTGGGAGCATTTAATAACTCAAATCTTCGACATTTCTTCATCTGTAGATTACGGTTCAACTTTTAAACTGTTAAAAAGGCATAAAACTTGCATCTAACACAGACATACCTCTCCCGAGAAAGAATAATTACATGAAAAAAGAGAAATTGTTACCTTATAAGATTTAAAAATAACTAAACTTAACTAACGTTATCTCCTCCTGCACGAAAGAAGAAGAGACAACATTCAAAACAAATTTTACCATCCAATGCAAACTTTAATGAGATGGTGTCTTGCCAACATCTGCAGGATATTTCGCACCTGCAAACTTCAGATAGGCTCTAAGAAAACTGTCAGCTGTAGAGGGATAAAAGATTGCAGCAGCACAGATGAGCCATGCACTGATGGATTCCAGCAAATGCAGCCACACACAATAGTTAAACTAGTTCCAAATTCTGCTGCCTCCCCTCTCTTGGGTTCTCTCTTGCTGTCGTTCTCCATCTTTGCGCCTATCTGCCAGCCCCCTAAAACATTCTGTCTGGCTAAAATTATGTCTGAGCGGGAGAATAATACCCCTCTGTAGATGTGTTCTCAAACAAATATCCAATCTAATTATTTGGCTTGATATGACTTTGTAAGACTTGGGAGAAGAGGTAGAGGAGGAAAAAAAATTGGGGATTGCAGTAAGATAAAGTGAGTAAATGAGAAAACTGTGTGTATGTGACAGAGAGAGGACAGGGGGAAAGAGGCAAGCACCGGGAAAGGAGAGGAGCGGAAGGATTACAAAGAATAAATCCCAAACAAAGAAAAGAAAACAACCGCTGCAAAAGCATGTCTGGGCTGTGTGCTCCTGTTCCCCAGCCTTGTCTCTGCATAGTCAGAATCCCTGTTAGACAATAAAGGTGAAGGCTAGTCATTGTATTTCCTGGATACAGAGGAGCTCAGCAAATTAAGCTGCCACAGGGAAGGAGAGAGAGAGAGAGAGAGAGGCATGGCGGCTTAATTCTGTTCCTATGGTTGCAGAGGCTTCCTCACTGCTGGACCAAAGTTAATGACTGGTAACTTTGATTAACGGCGAACACTTGGTGACACATTCAGGTTGATGCACGCGAGCACACCTCTGCTAATCGCTCAGTCAGAACATTGTGTAAATTCTTTACGTGGGGGTGTTTGCAGTGCCTAAACTGGAGGTCTGCTGGGTGTGCCACGGTTTCCAAAGAAGTTAATGACTCCGAATAAAGGGCCACAATGAGCGATCTAAAAACAGCGTGGCTGTAAGTGCTGTTTTTGTCTGCCGGGATTAAAACAGCAAAGGTGCAACCAGATATATTTACACACGCACTCACAAGCATGAGTGCGCACCCTCTGAACTAAATTCCAACTCACACACACACACGCACGCACGCACGCACACACATGCACACACACACACACACACACGCACACACATACCTATACACACAGCAGAGTGCCTTAAGGACATTGTGTTTCCAAGCCTTGGTGGAATGCCCAGATTACTTGGAACACCCTGTCTTTACATTCTAATTAGTGAGAGGATGTCTTTGTGCATGATTACTCACAAATCTCCCTACAGGAAATGAGTGCATTACCCTCGCCATGCATTGCAAGAAAGACAAGTCAGACAGCTTACAGGGGAGGGCTGTAATGAGACGACCAAAGAATTGGGATTTGAGATCTTCCTTAGTTAAAATGCCACGTTAAACTCATTTGAGGAGACAAAGAGGGTGAAGAATGTGTGAGAAGAAAGTAAATATCTGAGCCTCAGAATACTGTAGAGGACTTCCCAGGATCCTTTGTGGGCCTTTGTGTTCACATAGTCAGATGAAAATTTTGTTTAAAAGAATGTATAAATGGCTTTTAGTATTAGAGAGGAAAATCACTTTTTTTTTGTCAGATCGCACCATCGGAGAAAGAACAAACTGCTCTGGTTCACACACACAGAGCTCCCGGCACACAGTCACTAAGTGGTTTTCACTATAAGCGGGTGTCATTATCACTAATACTGTGTGTTTGATGCAGCACAGCGCCTGCAGCACTCTGCGAGTTAGCTTCATTTCTCTACTGAAAAAGTGACAGCAGCAGACGAGTGGAGAGAGTTTGATTTTTGTGTTTTTATTTTCCTCCCCTGTCCTTGAAGGGAAAAAGATAAGTGTCTGTCTTGTGCACTCATTTAAAACTTACCCTAGGGGGAAAAAAGTCTGGTACATGAAAGCATTAACACACACACACACACACACACACACACACTCATGCACACACTCTGCCGCGTACAGTCACACAGTCATCACACACCAGCTAATGCGCGGCGTCCAAGACATACAGTGAGAAAACGAGCTTAACACTTGTACAGCAATAAACCGGATTGGACAATTTATTATTGTGGGTTTTCCTCCTGTGTTATGTAGCTTTCTGTCTGTGTGGAAGCCTGCTGTGAGATTGGATGAAGCGGGAGAAAGAGCGAGGGAGGATAAGAAATCATTAAACGAGGGAACATATTATATAGATGGATGAAAAGCTCGGGTATTAGCTGGATTCGTGCTCCTAAATCTACCTGCCGGAGTCAAGGCTTTGTGCTGGTTTATGGGTGTCTGTGAGTGTGTGTTTGTAGATGCATCTGAGTGTGCCTGGGTATAAATCCTGCATGTGTGAGGGTGTGTGTCAAAAAAGTGCCAGTCAGTCACTTGTGAGGTTTAGGACAGAGTTGACAGAGCATTGCTGATAGCCAGGTGGCTGTGTTCTTCAGTTCTCCGTATGAAGACAGCATTCACCACGGTTAACAGCCCTGACAAACCCTGTCTGTGCTGTGTGTGTGTATGTGTGTGTGTGTGTGTGTGTGTGTGCCTGCCTCCCCTGTGAAGCTTGCAGACAAGGATCTTTACGTACCGATTCACAACAGTGAACAAGTCTGACAGGCTTCTAGAGGAACGATTCACAGCTAGAATTTTCATTACAGTGGGTTTGTTTACCTATGTGAGCTTGTGCTGTTGCGATGAAAACTTAAAGAGTTGTTGAAACAACTGCCACGCAGCTGAGCTTGTGCCTGCAATACTTAAATTTGTAGAACTGTGTTCTTCTAACATCCTGTCTCAACACGCCGCCACAGAAGTGCCTCTCCGCGGATGCTGTCTGTGCTCATGGAAAGTGTAGTTAAACAGCTATCACAAATGAACAGTGCTTACCTCTGCAAAGGATGCTGACAGGTATCTCCGCGCTGAGTGCAAGGCCCCCCCACCATTAAATCTATACAGAGCCGCACTGGAAAAGTAGAGCGCAGTGCATCAACGTGTTGGGAGGCATCAAAGCGCCTCACAGTGAAGAGATTTACACTACAGCCTCCTCCATCCAGAAGCTTGTTCCGTCAAGCCTCCCTGACAAGCCAGCTGACTGGCTGCGCTGCCGTGTACAAAGTGAACCCATTTGCAGTCATCAAATTTAACTGGGTTGCAAGTCTTCCTACTACTAACATATTTCTGGCTGCACGTCTTTGAGCTGTGTAGTAAAAAAAAAAACATCCTCTTTCAGCAAGCATGTCGAGTGGAATGTGGAAATTCTGCTACTCATTCTTGCCGAAGGTTAGATGGGAAAAGAAGTTATGCATTACTTTTTAAACTTTTTGTAAATTTCAGTCTTGTGGCCCTATAAATTGAAGCATATACAGGCAAAACTGAGAATTTTCAGAGACAAGCTACAAAATCAATTTCAGTTTTGAAGGAATTACCTTACGAGGGGACGTTCAGGAAATTGCAATCGCTAATGTAAATTCACAGAAGACACAGACAGAGGAGACATGATATAATTTTGTTCATAAATGTATAATGTCACAGCCGCGCCTTTTGTTCACGTTTAGAATACTTCCACTGAAGTATCTGAAGAAAGGAGTAAGAACTCCTTCACATTCATCCAGTAAAAGGATGGAACAACGTTCCAGAGGATGTGGTGCAGGATCCCTCACACAGACTGGATAAATACTGGTCAATTATGGATATTTTTTATAACTATAAAGCTAATTTGGGATATTTGCCCGTCTTTCCAATATGGATATACTTTTGTTGTGTTGTGTTTTGTTCGTTATGAGTTTTCAAAGTCTGGTTTAGAGGACTGATCCTGTCTGAATACTTTTTTACCAAAAATTGATCACAATTTATCTGTACAAATTAAACAACAAAGATGAACGTGTAAGTGCGGGTAAGAGTTCCTTATAATGTGGGTGGATTCACCTTTGAAGAGAGATAGTCTGGCTCTTCGCTTCCAGTCTTCAGGCTGAGTGAATTGTCTCCTTGTAGTTCATATTCCGCAATCAGAGGGAAGAACAGTATCCATCCTCCCAGCTCTTTTTTCCTCTAACTCTCAGCAAGAAAGTAAAGAAGGGTATTTCCTGAAAATATTCCTCTAACAGTTCCATTCTTCACATACAAATCTAGCTCCTCGTAGTTTATACTTACTTTAAGAGGCCATAATTGTTTGTTATAGCGATCCTACTGGTCGCTTGTTATTAAAGGTTGCCGATGAAAGTCATGTTTTTGACCTTGTTTACATGTCCATGTGGAGTTCTTTAATGTACTACCACACACATGATGATAGAAATACAGTATATTAAATAAGAGGATTTCTACTTTTTTTTTTTGCCCTACAATTCACCAATGACAATCTCAAAAAAAATAGGTATCACCGCCCGGTTCTTCTACATAGAAAACATAAGGAACCACTCCTGATGACTTGTAGGCATGACCTGTGTGGCTGAATTATTCCAGTGTTAGAACTTGCCACTGTGCAGCGTATAGTAGGCTAGTTTGAGATGGTAGAGCTACATCCAAGCCATTTTAAGGAATGGAACTCATTTCAGTTTCACAAAACTGAAATGAGTTTTGAAGGGTTGGAGCAGGGCAACAATGTCGTTAATCTTGTCGTTCATGTGCCTTTCCTTCTCGCCTCAGGGTGCTGTGATCACCCCTGCCGCGGCCATCGAGCCCAGTTTGTCTCTTCACCCCTCCAGTGTAATGGCTCCTCTCACCCAGCAGATGAACCACCTGTCTCTGGGCACTACAGGCACCGTAAGTCTCAGCTTTCCCTCCTCCATACTATCTTCTGTCTGTTTGTTTGTCTTGAGGGTTTTAATACGTTCTATATAATTAGCCCGTAGAAACTTTTTCTTTTCCTTTTTTTTTTGTATAATCTGGTGTTGCTTGCAATACAAAGTACAGCAACAAATTCACAAAGCATGACACAACCGCAAACAAGAACTACATAAACCCATAAAGACGCGACATGAAATTTAAGCAGCCGATTTAAGATGGTCTCACAGCAGACACCACACATCCACGCGTGTGAAAATGGTTTCTCTTCTGCGTGCACGACATCTGAAATGTGCGGTGACGGTGGGACCAAGACGAGCTGTTACGTAACATATTGTTAAAAGTCAGACAGTACTTCTAGCCCAGACGTCCTAGGGGACATATTGTTTGTGCCTATGTTCTAATCCAGTTAGCGCCTTCCCTCTCTCTGCAGTACATGCCTGCTGCAGCCGCTGCTCCTATGCAAGGAACCTACATTCCCCAGTACACTGCAGTGCCTGCCTCTGCCATCACAGTGGAAGTAAGTACAAAAAGTCTTTGTTTACTGACTTTATTCTGGTTAATTGTTCCAACATTATGAAGATTTCACAGGGCTGACTTGCATATCCTCTTTTGTTGTACGTCTCAGATAAATTAGATGCTGGTACACATATAATGGCCACGCTGCACTATAATGCCTTTTAATTGCCACCATGGAAACGTCATACAAGATTATAAGAGTCACGTTGTGTCTGCAATCCAGGATGAGTCAATGCCACTTACTTTACCCTGTTACCAATTCTAAAATGGGAAGCAGAAATCAAAATCTGTCAGAAGTGGAATCCTTGTGAGTGAAAGTTTATGGAATCTAGGTGGCTTTATTTCGCTGCAGTGTAAAACTGAGACACTGCAAATCACTTCACCTGTCTGCGGCTGAAAGGTGGCGATAAAACCCTCTAACTGCTCCCTGTGTTTGTGGCGTCAGGGCGTGGTGACAGACCCATCTTCACAGACAGCCGCTCCCTCCTCGCAGGATGCCAGCGGGCAGCAGCCTTTATCAGTGGAGAATACAGGAGATCATGCCACAGCCTACTCCTACCAACAGTCTAAGTGAGTGTTGTGAATAGATGTCTTTGAATTTCTGTACTGCAAATTCTCTGTGCAGCACTTTATGTGATAGTCTAACGTTCACACATCAGCCACAACATTTAAACCACCAACCAGTAATTACACTGGTCCCTCTCATGCCGCAAGAACAGCTTCGAGCTGTCAGGACATGGACAGGCGACCTCTTAGGGTGTCCTGTGTTACCTGTAGAGATTTGCAGTTAATTAAAGTTTGATTTCAATTTCAACAATCCCCAAAACACCACTAGAAAGAATGCATTCAGAAGGTGTAAACCTCTGCCAGTGCAGCTAATGTCCCTACAGCTGGTTCTGGCTATGTGATGGACCCTGGAATTAGTTACAAAATGACTCAGTTAGACCTCTCTATGTCGATTTCTTCTAGAAGTACGCCCAAAACATCAATTTGACCTCTCAGCAATCATGACCTTTGACCTAGAAAACCCACAAGTTAATCATCTGTTGGCAGTGCTGTCTGCTACAAAATGACACCAAATGGACCTCTCTATTTCAATACTCTCTGGAGTAAATGCCAAAAAGCATGCCTTTTGACCTTTGACCTTTGGACACCAAAATCTAATCAGCTGTAGTTTTGGGGAAGATTCACCTTTGATGAAAGTTCCATTGAAATCGGTCACATTGTTTTTGTGTAATCAAGATAAACAAACGAAACATCCTTTGAAAGAATCCTTTAATCAAGAAATCGAGATTTTACCACCTTTTGTTTTACAAGTACGTAATTTAAGCTCAAACTCACACTCAGCGTAGTTTAGTGTGTGTGTGTGTCAGCATGACTCAAAACAGCTAGAAAGATAAATCTAAATCAACCTCTATTCTGTTTAAAAAGTTCAGTAAATGCAAGACGTTGTGTAAGTAAGTCATTGAGTAATAATTTTAAATAATCGATTCCACAATTGACCAAAATAATCTTTTTCCATAAACGGTCAGCAGGCACTTGACATCTAGAAATGATGAGTCCATTCTTTGAGGCTGGAGCCTTTTCTGCTATTTTAACCTTCAGCCCATTCTGGAGGCACAAATTCTACATTTACATTCATACAGAATTCGGCCCCTTTTATTCTCCTTCC
>KV751343.1:3332609-3347004 GCA_001698575.1 Mola mola
TCTTGAAATGCTTTAAACGATTTTTCATCTTTCTCTGGGTCAACCTTCATCTCTGAGATGCCATCACCTGTGGACACAAACTACATACTGTGAAGCCAAATGCCTGAGTTGGTGTGTTTCTAACATTTTTAACTTGGAAGAGCAATTCACAAGATGTTGAGTCTTATTCCTGGGTTGTGAAACACTGACACCGGGTCAGTAGGTCAGGCCAGGCACCAACCCAAAGCGTCTGTTGGCGACCACTGGAATGTGTTAGATAATGTACTGCAAAGGTGTAATTCGTAAGATGTTGGGTCTTACTCTTGACACTTTGGGTTGGTAGCTTGGGCTGGCCATTTCTTCTCCATAATATCCTGCATTACAATTTCCTCCACCACTGCACTGTCATTTAAAGTTTATGTATAAATTAAAGTTCATTTAAAGCGGAAATACGCTCATCTTGTGCGTGAGACTCACCAGCGACTCTACAGTTCATTATCTCGGTCACCACCCCTGTTTCGTTCTCCTTCTCCCCCGGCCACTCGTACAGATACACATTGGAACGCGATGAACCCGCATCTATCACAATGCCATACTGGAGAGGAGAACAAATGTTAGGTCATTTGTCCCGCGACACCCATCACCCTCCTAGAGCCACTTTAAGAAAACCACACATGGTTCATCAGGGCAGCCATCCATTACTGCACAGACTCATGGGAAAACTGCCTGCCTTGACCCTCACATCTGGATAATGTTTAGCATTACGTTTAAGCCATGTGGCAGTTGTTATAGACGTGTTTGTGTACGTGCCTCTCTGTCTCCTGTGTGTTTTGAGAAGTGTTATGTGCCATTACTTTGTTGAAATGAAGAAGATTTACAATCAAATTTCCCTCAAGTTCATGTGTGGGATATTTGTGCATGTTTGTGTGTGTTCACCTCTAGGCTGTACTCTCTAGCTGCCCAGGAGTCCTGGATAACAGCAACAGCAACAAGGGCAGCAATACTGGACAAGAGGAGAATTAGCACTGCTGCTATGCGACACTTGTAACCCACTTGCTGTTTGGAAGCCATTTCCTGTTGGTGAGAAATTGGGTTTAAAAAAGATGAAGAAAAAGAAGAAGAAGAAGGGCATTTCTTGCTGAAAGCATTTTCACTCAAAATGTGATGAAGTGGAGAGGTCTGAGAAGTGATGTTGTGCATATGAGTGCACTTTTAACAGAGCTGTTATAAGATGTTTGCATCATTAATGGTATTTAGAGACCAAACAAGACCAGCTGGCTTCACAGACACAGGAAAGTAAACAGTCAGGCAGTACATTTTTTGTTTTAGTCCATTTACATGCATCACTGACATGATAATAGACAGTTTGGTTTCATAAAATTGCCTTTAACAAATTAAGACAAGCATACAAACTGTTAGGCAAAGGAAATATAAGATTTCCGCAGCTTCTCTAGTGACATTGAACCGAGGATCTGATGTGTAATTTAAGAGGGTTTGGGGAGATTCTCAGGTCATAGCAAGGTTAAGTGTTGACAGCTTTCACAGGCTTGCCAGTAAGCAAGAAGAAAACTGCCTGTAAGAGATGTGCAGTTCAACAGCCGGCGAGCAAATTTGTTACTGTCCATATTTGACCCAAAAATCTCATAGGTTACTGTTGTGTTGTTTGTATAAACTTGCATTAGCAAGTGGACTAAATGCACTAATGATAACCATAGTGATTAATTATGCATTTGCTAGAAAGGTAAACCCACCACTGAAGGTCATTATTTTTATGTTTAACTCCTCCTTATGCCTGGAGGCAGCCAACATTCAGTATCTCCACTGAAAACAAACACTTTATGTTAAGCAGAAAAAAGAAGACTTTTTAAGTCAAATAAAGCTCATGTACAGAAACTGCTCCGTTTGATATTCTTTTCGGGACAACAGCGATGAACATGTGCGCTCCAGTAAATCTATACACAAACATTTTTCTCACATGCAGCTTTGTTTTAATTTGACCAGAAATGCTTTTTTTTTTTTTCTTCTCATGTAGTCTTTTGGAAGTGTAATGTGGTTGCCATTACGGCTCCGGGTCTGTAACTCAAAACCGAGCTCTGAGCACACTCATAACCTTTCAGCTCACCTCATTCTAATTTTTTGTTTTATTCCTTTATTTCTTGATTTGAGTCCTACTTATCTAAATGTGCATGCAATCAATGTTGCATATGTACAGCATGAGGAGCTGAATATGTTCATCTCAAAATAGTGAAAGGATGAAAACTATTTAAACTCTTTTTTGGTATAATTGACGATGATGATGGGTGTTATTCAACTGTCCCTTGCTGACACTGGTTGAAACTGTTACCATAATCCTCCACTGTTGATAAAGTATACGTAATTCTCGCCCTCCTCTAATCCCTATTACTTATTTTTTAATATTCAGTTTCTCTGGATTCTATTTAAAGCTCTAAATCCAACAGCAAACTTCCCGTTGACAGAGTACTCCCACAACACTACCAGTGTTTGGGTTATGTTTTCCAAACGCAGCATGTGCGGTTACCACAGCGACATCTGTGACAACCAGATAGTCAAAGCAATTAGATGAGATATGATGACAGCGCTGTGATATGACAGACGTGTAGTGTCTCAGACAGGCACTGCCCGAGTCTGCTAAATGCTAAACTGTCATACCTGACATTATGGGACATCCAGGATTCTGGAACTGTGAGAGAGAAAACTTTCATCTGCTTTTTATTCCTATAGTTGCTATAAATGCTTCCTAACCCTAACCCTAACCCTAACCCTAACCCTAACCCTAACCTAACCTAACCCTAACCCTAACCCTAACCCTAAGCCTAATTAAAAAAAAAAAACATTTCTAAGAGTAGGTAATAACCTGAGCTTCTTGAGCCCTGACTTCATTGGCTGGCTGGAGGTTCGTCTAGTCCTTGACATTGACGCTCATTTGGCTCTAGGCTGCTTGAACAAGATTTTTAGCAGCTGTCTCCTATATTAGCTAAACATAGTAACCAAAATTTTCAATTTGTTTTTAAATTTTAGGAGAACGCCTGCTTTATTAGCTGCTAGTTTTCCCCTTTAATGCAGCTCGATTATTTTCTTCTTTTTATAAAATCTGAAATTTCTCTCAAATATATTTTGACGATTACTTCAACAAAACTCACTCACACTCATACATATTAAGCCTTGATTTGCATTGAATGACAAACTGCTGTTTGTCATTCAATGGCTGCTGTTTGAAAAATTAAATGACATTTTTTTACTTTTACTCTGATTTTGAACTTGGCGCTCATTTTTCAAGTGAATGCAATAAATCTCACAATCCTCTGCTTTGTACCACCTGAACTGATGGTATAAGCAAAATTACACCAAAGTAAACACCTCTACTGGGTGCTTGACATCCAGCCGCTGTCATTAAACAGCATTCCCAGTGCATGTCAACAAGAGGAAAAGCTACGTGTTCAACACCGGCACACCCACAGCCGCATGGTGCTGTGAAGTACATAACTCCTATTTGCACATGCTGTTGCCTTGGCTTTTAAGGGCTAATCCCCAGATGTATTACCACAAATGTGTTGGAACAGTACACATGCCTACAGAGCAGATAAACAACATACACAGATTTGTGAAATCTTGGTATGTGAAAACCCAATGGATAAATGCATGTGAGGGAGAGAGGAGTTGTGTTTGCTTCTTACCTTGAAGAGCTGGTTTATAGATCCTGGTTGAGAGTGGGAGTGTGATGACTCTTAAGAAGGGATAACTGCAAGAAACAAGGGAGCAGCAATAGAACTAGAGAGGGACGGACAGGACAGGAGAAGGATGATTGGCCCACGAAAATGGGTGTGGTGGACCCCAACATAACAGCGAGAGCGAGCATAGGAGGAGCAGCGTATCCAAAACTTTTAACACTCCCACCACACCAGTGAAACAAAGCGGCCAGCACGGGAGACACATTCAGTGAATGATACAGGGCCTCACAGGCTACTGGTGCCTGTGTATGAAACCATGTGAGACGAGGTAGTGATGACATTTGTTGAAGTAATCAATAAGACAAAGTGTAGTTGAGTAAGTGCTGAATGGACTTCCCCTCCCTCAGGCTCTTCCTTGAGCGACTGGAATCGAAGGGCAGCGTGTAAGAAAACAAATCCATGGATTAAACACTGCAACAACAATCATGAATGTGTTGAGACCTGCAAGCTCCTACTACCCTGTTATACAGTAGAAACTGACTCATTGGTCTGAATTGCAAAGGTAAACAAATGGAAGATTTGTTTGCTGTAAATAGTGTGTTTCTACTGTGTGTCTACTGTCTGCGTGTGAATTGTACGCACATCCTGGCATTTGGATATTGTAGCACTGTCAGGAACCATGAGATGGTTCCGTGTGTGTGTGTGTGTGTGTGTGTGTGCGTGTGTGCGTGTGTGTGTGTGTGTGTGAGTGTCTGCCTGTGTCAAATACCCCTTAAGTGGAGACAGTCTGAATACATCAGCCTCCTATACAAGGGCCGTAATAACCAGGAACTCTTCAGACATACTGTACATCTGAACAATTCTGACCAACTTTATTCCAAAAAACTCCACTTCCCTCCTTTAATTGATCCTGTATTGATTCTCCAGTGATAAACAATCAACAGAGGGAGAGATGACTCTTTTTTTGTGCACTTATGTTGCCTGAGCTAGTGGCTGAAAGAATGACCTCAGTTATTCCAAGCCTTGATGTCACACCAGCAAAGAGCAGTATATTACAGACCAGGAGAAGCTCTGGGCCTGTTATACATGTTACGCATGTTACTGAGCCTCTTCAGAAAGAATTTTTATTGATTTGGATCCCAAAAATACATGTACGAGCCTGCCCTCTAACACTTCCTCACCCTAAATGAAAACGTGGTCAGGAGACCACCTGGAATTCCACTGGTAGCCTCCACCAGGTCTTGCTTTCTGCCTTTTTTAAAGGTTTATGTCATCGCTGTTGCAATGTGCTTACCTGTGAGGCAATGTTGGGTCTCTCTTAATTAATAACTTAATTATTTCATTTTAAAAAACAGTCTCAGATCAGCTTGACTTGCTTTTGCATTTTGTGACGATGCTCTTCATCTGCTCTCCTCCCGCTGTTCTGGTACAGATATATCCTACAACATAGGAGTCGTCAGAAAGTGTTTAAAGGGAGAGGTTTGAGCTGTAAGGGTCTAAATCAATAACAGTTATCACAACCTCGGCGCCACTGCCACTCACAACGCAATCAGGTAGTCTGCGGTCCAGACAGCGGAAGTGATAGAACATGACGTCCTCTGGCTCCCTGTTTCTGTGTGAGGGAAGGACTATGGAAGCCACTTTGCAATAAAACGCCTGTCATTCTTATTCCCCAAACTGTCTCTAATACTTTATGTTCTCAAACAATTAGCCTTAGTGCAGGAAGCTTTAGTGAAGGAATTCATGAATTTCACATAGACCACATTGTTGTAATGAACTGAGGCACTCATTTTACTTCAATTAGTCACAGGGGTTGCCACTGAGCCTCTGAAAACCATTGTGTAATGCTGTCTGTGGCTCTGGAAAAGCCATTCTGATGGGATGACTATGTTGGCTAGATCAAAGCTGCCCATTTGCATTTAGGAGACAGGGCATTGCGGTGTTTTTGAAGCTTGAGCCATACTAGAACCCTCTGCGCTGTACCTTCATAGAGGAACATTACTAAATGGTTGTAAACCGTCTTTTTACAATCACACCCTCAGTTGCAATGAGTGATCATTGTGCAGTAGATGAATAAAGAACTTTATATGGTGAGCACTGTGCACATACACAGTGTTCTGTCTCAACATTGGGGACCTAAGTTCATTATGAATATAGATTCGAATATATACGTGAAAACTGTCAGACATGCCAAACATTATACTTTGATATGCTTTGATGAATTTTCATGTCCCTGAAACTGTGGTGCACACAATCCCTCACACCTCCATTTCTGCAGGGCTGTAAACTAAATTGTCAAAATAAGCCCTGGGCTAACTGCAGACTCCGAGCTAAATTAACCAGGAATGTGAGCGATGTTCAAGGGTCGGAGGATTTCGCAGCTGTTCTTCCTATTTGGCTCTTTGGCGCTGTTCTACACTTTGCTTCAAGACACAATTTTGATTTGTCACATTCATGTCTCTCTTTTTTTTACGGCAGTTTATCAACTGTACAAATCATGTTTTGCATAACATAAAAAATATTTTTCATTACTTCATTCTTAAGTGCGAATTAGTGAAGATAGAGTGCGAGATGAATAAAAATGAACTTTAAAATATATGTGCAAAGTGAATATAAAACTCTAGCTTTATTAACTATCATATTAATTATCATATAGCAGCATTAAAAAAATCTGTTTATCTGATGCAAAGTACGTCTGAATGCAATGTAGGTGAAACTGTGACATTTCCACACACTCTCCCTCACAGACTCTTGCATCTTGCATCAACCATTTAGCTCCTGAATCCCCAGCTCTGCACAACTGTCAACAAAATTGACCTCAGCCTCAGGCAAACCTCAGGCTTCTCTAACTCTCTGGCTTCAAGCCTGCCTACTTTTTGATTTGACACTTTTTATATCATCATCGTGTGAAGTTATCATTGTTTTTGGACGCTTCATGTGCTCTTCTGCTCTTCAGAATTCCTTGACAGCGATTGTCGTTACGTATGACTGTGAAGTCACATCTTCACATCATTGTGGCTGCTTCATAAATCAAGTGGATTCCTTCACATTTCAGCATGTGGGTGGTATCTGAACTGTCTATAAAGTAGACACCGATACGCCCTGACAAAGTGAATTACAGGTCTTATGTGGTGCTCACTGAATGAAGATCAAGTATTTTTAGCTGTGAAACTGAAACTCTTCATGGTCTGAATGAACCGGAAAGACAGAATACAGAAAATTAGATTTGACTGAGAGAGGACATGGATGAAAGGCGTATGGTACCATTATGTGCTGGTTATTACTGTATATACAGCCTACCTTTCCTTCATTGCTGCAGTGCTTCTACGACCCAGTCAGACAGTGAGGTGTGTGCATTTCAGTGTAACTTGGAGTTGACTTTAAATATGCTACTGACCCAAGTTAAAATCTTGAAACACCATGTTGGACAGCACTATGGTGTAACAGGCTGTTCCGTGGTTGATATTTGTTCTTAAGTTTGAAGTTTTTTTTTGTAAAGCTGCCGTGAGGCAGGATTAGAGGTGGCAATATTTTTGTTAATAAGAGACGAAGCTATTGCTGGTCATCCCATTATATCTCTCTCCCATTTCCTTTTCTAATTATTAAATTGGTACAGTTAGACGAACCCATGACACTTGGTTACACAAGAAACAGCTGAATGAAGTGTGGCTAAACAGTCATATTGGTTGTATTCTTAACTGCATTCCCTTCATTATTAATTACTTGTGAAATATTTTTAGAGATATTTTATTATGTACGTTGTTTATAACTCTAGTTTTGGTGCAGTGGTAGGTATCGTGTTATCTTCTTCTATTGTAGCCTGCATGTTACAGCAACCTTTCATTGCAAGAATCATAAAATAATCATCAGGGCTATGTTCCAAGTTTCCTACATTCTCACGAACAAGCATCTACAGCAGGTATTGAAAAAAAAAAAAACGACTAAGACAAATAGAGTATAGGACATGAAGAAGATGAAGATTTCCTCAATCAGTTGGGTAAGTGGGAATCTTTGTTAGGGAATCTGACGGATGGTGGATCCCAAAAATCATCTACTATGTGAAACAGAATTGTGCAGATCTGACATAAAAAACCTGAATGAATGTACTGACTGTGAAAGTGGTGTGAGCTGTTCCAAGCTGACCAGACAAGATGAAATGGATTGATGAAGACAGGTCATTACAATGCAACGGATAGAGCTGTCCCAGGAGTTTGCAATCAGGGATATTATGAATGGATTAACAGTTGAGCGTTGACATAGGATAAGAAGTAGGAGTAGAGTAGCTGTCTGCAAGGGGAAAATCTAAATTAGGAAGTGAATAAACAACGTAACGGATGAAGCACTGGATTGATACTTATGTCTGTGACGGTAAGATTGTCGGAATGGATAAGGATCAGCATGTGGTGATGGAGGTATATTTTGAAGATCATGGAAGAAATGATGTGGTGTTTGCTCATGAGTTCTGAGGCGATCACATTACAGTTGTCGAGACAGTTAGGCCTTGGACAGATGTCGGTGCTTCCTGACCTGAAGGAGCCTGTGAGGCTGGATTGTTCGTATTGTTGGCCGGAGGCTCAATTCGCCCTCTGAGATGATTAAGTAGGGAAACATGTTGAGGGTGGTGGACTGGTCTTTGAATTGCCTCAGCTGACAGCTGTGGAGGACTCACTGGGTAAAATTACTATACTAAGGAGAGCTGAATGACTGACTGAAGATTTATTTGATTCTGAGACAATTTCTGGATTATGAATGGCAGAATCTGAGGACGAACGATGAACAAGTTTGATGCCAGACCTGCTGATGAGTACTGTTGGAAACTATGTATGCGATCTTTGTGATGTTTGAACAGATCTAGGATGTAGTGAGATTGGGTCTATGCTTCAAATGAGGGAAGTGGATGAGTGCTGATAGTTGTACGATGACCTATATTGACTCTTTTTTGAGTGCTGGAGGCAGTTTTGCTGCAGAATAGAAAGACAGAAACCTAGACTGAGGATAAACTGAGTGTATATATATACAGGAGGGGCCGGAAGGGATACGGTTGAGGTTTGGTGCTGCTCACTCTGCTGTGAGCTTCAATATGCCCTCTGCATTAGACACTTTTGAATTGTTTGTGAAATGCAGGAGGCTGAGTTTGTTAAGACTATTTGTTAGAATGAATGATCTTCTTGAAAAAGCTATTTTTATATTTCATAGTTTCATCAGTATTTGAAGGCTGGGAATGAGCCTCAACAATAAGCTATTTTATGTATATTATACCTTAAAACTGTAACCGCAAGAAATAAAACTCATCAAAACAGCAGTAGCTGTAAATGATCCCTTTGATTGAAGGTTGATATAAGTAGTTTTAACAACCAAAAGTGTGAAGATAGCACTATTTTTATTTATTAACTAAGCTCATTTTGGACCGGAGACGTGAAGTTTCATTCGCTGTGTTGATGAAGTCACGTCATGAGATGTCTCTTGTTGAACACGGTTCTTCAAATTCTAACCATACAATGTGATTTTACATCTGGTCGAGATCTGTCCAGATCCGATGTAAAACAATAATAAAGACGGATAAGTTCAAGCCTGCAGGCCTTTTGGTGAGAAGAAACATAAACTTATCAGGCCTTAGGATTTCTGATTGTGCAAACACTCAACTCACAACACTGACCAGTGTGCACTAAAAGTGTTTAGAGTCCACAGAGATTTGGAAAGCTGTTAGAGAATTTCCCGCAAATTCTATGTGTGTGATTCTGTACTTTCTGAAGGCACTAAACACAGAGTGAATATCTACCACACTGCCCAGGGAGGAAATGTTTTGGCCACGTTGCGGCCAGGTCACTTAGGGACTACAGAAAGGCCCTGGGCTTCTTAAGTCACATATCACGATTTGAGCAGTGGTTGGTAATGGGGTTTGTTCTGCGATCTCCCATCTCTCATTTTGTTATTTGCTCTTCTCTTGTTTGCTTTCTTTCTCACTTATGCTCAGCATTTGCCTATAACCACTCCAGTGCACTTATTTTAAATTACCCACATTGCCTCTCAACCACAATATAAATACAATCATTTGTTTGATGTATTCTGTAATCTCGATCTCCTTTTGCAGCCATACTGTCATACTGTAAATGTGTTACTGTAGTCAGTAGCATGAGACTTTGTCTCAAATTTGTTGCTGTGCACTGGAAACTAATATGCTCTGGTCAAAGGTTCAACAATCTTTCTATTGCAATATACGTATTTCCAATACTTTTTGCTGTGTTGCTCCACATTTGAGCATATGAATGGGCGATATATCAAATATACTCGATATGCTACTTTTACGTGAGCAACAGTAGAAGACTTTAGAGCAACCAGTGGGTAAAAATTGTGATGTGAATGTTTCAAGCCGCCAGTACGAAATTGGCTTTGGAGTTTTGCTCCTCTTGCTCTCCCCGTCTCACAGCAGACAACTCACTCCCCTGCCCATCCAGAAAACTCTCCTGGGCGCGTGCATGTCTTTGGGAGAAGTTATATGTAATAACACACTGTGAGAATAATTTTGTCAGTGGTTTTGCTGCTTGTAAACAGTCGTATAGTGTAAAGCATTTGATAGCCGCAAGATCGGCACGTTGTCTCGAAAACTAGAGAGTCACAGCAGTTGCTGCAAAAACCCAAGAACACAACCCTCCCAGCCTGTGCATTTGATCACGCCAACGGGTCGCTTCTCAAGTATTAAATCAAATTAATGGCACCAGAAGGTGCAGGTTTGATAGATAATTGCAGATAAGATGGTTCTGGTACTGCATAAAAATGTTAATTTGCACACGTCTTAAGTGCCTTAGAGAATATTTTAGATCGTGTATCACCATAAAGCCAAAAAATATCAATATAATACTAATAAGCATTATTGTCCAGCCCTATTTGACCATGTCTAGCTGTTACAGTTTATTTTGGTCTGTACTTGCATTGTTTAAATACCAAAATATATGTTTGATGATGATATAATATTGACATATTGAATATTTACATGCACACATTCTACTGAACCAAAGTACTGAAGTGTTCTGTGTACAAAATGACTCCATCAAGTCTCTAATGTGCCAGATTCAAATGTTGGCTAGTGCACTTTAAACTCCATCCCCTCCATTTTGCTTCACCAACCCCCGCTGCACCCTCATCCCCCCGACCACAGGCCTGTGGTAGCCACTGCGGAAAACTGTCAATATGTGTCTGACGTAACCTCTACAGATTATAGAAGACATTCTCTCACACATCCTCTGTGTCCTAGTATTACAGAAAAATCTCACCAGGCATGGTGTAACACTTCTCCTGCATACTGAAGCCGTGACATAACACTCATCACACTTACAATTAAATTATCATAAAGGAAACACTTATCTTAATAGAATTGTAAGTCTTAGCGTTGACAGCAGCCATTGTACAACGCAGCATGACACGCTGCACTGTAAACTGATCTCTGAGGTCCAAAGTGTAGCTGTGACTTCATAGTACCAGTGTATATTTGTGAACATGTTTCTCTTAAAAAAAAAAAAAAATCTTGTTTACAGGAATGCACATTTTTCTTATGAGTTTAACAGCTCAGGTCCCTTTAAAAAGTGCAAAGTACTTCTTTTTGTGCAAGTGCTGAGGGAGACTGGATTCGAGGCACATTGTTTACTATGTCCGAATTTCTGGGTAATTAATGTTAAAATATGGCTATGGCTGTTTGGCTGACAGGCCATCGTATAGTTCTCTTATAGAGTTATATCCTCCAAAGCACCTCTGTGTGTCTCGCTCAGTGAAAATCATGATGTGCCTCTGGTGTCTGAGGTCGACAGTTAAAGACCATGACAAGGCCACAACAAGGCTTAGTTATAATTTTGGTGCAGACAGTTTTGCTGTGTGTCTGTTTTGATAGGCGCTCTTGCATTTCTCCTTTTCTTTGTCTTCAGGATGCCAGCTCCCAACTCAGTGCTGCAATATGTGATGTGCTACAATGTTTTATTTCATTATTATATTATATTTTTGAATGTGGGGGAGGATGCAGCTCGGGAAATGGGGAGAGGTGTGTCAGCAAGGACATCTGGTGTATAAAGCGTAAGCCACATATGTAGATCATCTGTCTGGATAATCCACTGTAGACATTTTCACAGCAGCCATTGTGGCAAAAAAAAAAAGCAGGGTAAACACAGGTGCAAGCAGCATTACTGTGTTCCGAACTATCAAACAAAAGCTGTTAGAATACATAGAGTCAAGGTGCTGCACTTGTGCAGACTTGTCAGGATGTGTAGCTATAATAATTTTACTTTATCTTGTGTTTTGATAAGTATGCCATAATAATATATGAAAATGTATTATATCTCAAGAAGTCTGACATTCAGTCACATCGCCCTCATGGAACTGGTTTCTTCCAAAAGCTGCAGCAGGTACGGCGCTTTGTGTTGCACATCAGTGATGTAAACTTTCAAATTAGTGAAAATATATATAGAATACTAAACTGTATTCAAGAATAGTGTGGTTATGAGTTATTACGGATCTAATTAATAGTACAAGTAAAAGTATTTTCACTTCACAAAAATTTTTTAGCTAATGTGTTAGTTTTGCCGGACTACAGAAGTCGAGTTTGGCTCACAAAGCAGAATCAGCTGATCTTAAAAGTGCCGTATTCAAGATTTTGTCACTGCAGCGTCAGCTTGTCAGATCCAAACAAATGGGCATGTGGGTCAAGCTCAGGCCACACCTCTCTGCTCGTGTCGTGTCACACCTGCCCCCGTGTTTGAGCAGGTGTAACACCCTGAAGTGTTCCCTGTGGACAAGAGCAAATGAAGAAATGTTCCCCTTCAAGCTAATGGATAATGTCATGTGACGACATGTCTACACAAAGCAAGTAATGTTGCACATTGTAGCTATTAATTTGTTAGTTGGAATATTAATTCAACCACATAGTTTTTAATATTATCAAATTATTTCTTCTATTTTCTGAATGAATTTAAATGCAAGTTATAGTTTGCTACACATCCATCTAACGGCTAAGCTATGATTACAGCTTTTATTTCTTTTTTACAGTATTTCTTTTTTGATGTTTTTGTAACTTGTAATTTGAGAGCATGGCTGACGAAGATGACTCGAAAAAATACTAATGCTGCAGTCTGTGAGTGCAGCATTAGTATTTTTCAGTGTTATTGCAAATCTGAAACCTCCTTAATTCACCACTGTTTACAGACAGATTTTGATGCCGCCGCTGAGCCTACGGCAGGCCAACAAGGTCAACCTCAGGCCATCACAACCAGCGATCCCAGGGAGAGGAGGGAGGGGCCACAGGGGGCACTGAGGTTGAGCAGCTTGAGGCGTGTTGATGATCAATGATTCAAGGTTACCTGCACATATGTAGCTCTGACATCTTTATTGACAATTTTCAAGAGAACTCAAGAATGCAGCCGCCACACTAATCGATGGCTGAGGAGAGGGCCTATATCAACAGCACGGACGCCAAGAAGTGTTCGCCAGGAATGCAGCGAGAGAGGACCCTGCAGGGGTACATGAGAGAGTAAGGAAGGATTGAGTCTGTAGCAACTTCGGCTTCCAGGGGAGCAGCGACAGACCTAAACGCCACCAAACTGCACGAGCGAGTCCAGAGTGTTACAATGCGAAGTAAGTGCAGCTGCAGAGTCGGAAGCTCTGCCCGGTGGTGTGACCTGCAGGTGTGTCTGTGTGCCCTTAGCTGTGTGGCATTTTGGACCGGCAGCCAGGGCTGGTTTTGAGATCCCTCTGAGATCAGTGGCATTTCATGTCCTATGCGCACACAAAATTCATGGCTAAGTGCAACATCAGGGTAGCAGGAGCTTTGCAGCACCTACATCTGGTTAAAGGCATCCTCACTTTTTAAACAATTTATGACTATATTCAAATTACTCCTCTTTAGAGTTAGTTAAATAACTTTTATGTGAAAGTTATTGTATTGATCGGCAGTACATTTTGCATACATTGCATACATTTTGCATAAATTATACAACACATACAAGTTTTCTGTGTACATGTAAAAAGATTTCATGATCTGGTTTGCTTCTGCTTTTTATGAACACTTTCACACTGGAAAACATTTGCAAAACAGACAGGCTGAATATGACCCAGAAACAAAGCTTAACAAGTTTGTGTAGATTATTTTAGACAGCCAATATACAAAGTGCGCTAGTGTATAATGGATGTGTGCCAGAGTGGGTGAGTAAGGGGATTATAAAATTTGAAAAAAACACTGAACACTATGACTGTACTGTAGCTTTCTCCAGAGGGGAAGACTTTAACTATTGCACAGAGACCTGCCATCTTCAGAAGTTTTCTGATGACTCTGTAGTAGTTGGATGTATCACTAAGTGTGATGAGGATGAGTACAGGGCTGCTGTGAACAACTTTGTCACATGGTGCGAGCAGAACCATCTGCAACTGAATGTGGCAAAGACTAAGGAACTGGTAGTGGATCTGAGGAGAACCAAGGCACCGGTGACCCCTGTTTCCATCCAGGGGGTCAGTGTGGATATTGTGGAGGATTATAAGTACCTGGGGGTACATATTGACAATAAACTGGATTGGGCAAAGAACACTGCAACTCTCTACAGGAAGGGTCAGAGTCGTCTCTATTTTCTGAGGCGACTGAGGTCCTTCAACATCTGCCAGAGTATGCTCAGAATCTTTTATGAGTCTGTGGTGGCTAGTGCTATCCTCTATGCTGTTGCGTGCTGGGGCAGCAGGCTGAGGGTGGCGGATGC
>KV751343.1:3395225-3411134 GCA_001698575.1 Mola mola
GGTGGTGTTCAATAGACTTTAAGACAACCTGCAGGTAACAAATCATAGCTGGTAAGATAATACCGGTAATACAGGTAAGGACAAATAGTTAAGATCTTACTGCCTGCTGGCTGAACACCGAACTAGAGTTACTGTCACAGCTTGGACTGAATAAAACTTTGTGAAATTTTGTAAACTGCAGGCAAAAATTGAGCATCTGGTTATGGTGAGACAGGGTGCTTATGAACAGAAGCATCATCAGAAATGCTTCCAGTAATGTCGAGTATTTATCTACAGTATCCCTCACTATTAAAAAAAAGTAATTTAATCCAGACTATCCAGAGACGCTATGACGAAATCCTCCTTTCACAATAGCTAATTACCATTGTAGACTTGGCCAAAACACTCAACTTGACTTAACTGGTATTAAGGGAAGCAGCAGATTTTTGCTGAAATTGCACAGTCAGGGACAAAAGCTTGGTCTATTCAGTGTACTCTAAATCAGATTATGGTCTGTTTTTCCTACGATACTCTCATTATCAAAAACACATCATGTACCACAGTGTGAAGTGGGTGGGCTAAAATAATGAAAACGGCCGTTGTGCTATTCTCTTAAACACCAGTTTTACATTGCTACCAAATGGCTGAGTTCATTTTTACTTTATCCAACAGCAGGCAAAAGAAAGTGCGATAAGACAAGTTGGGAGGAGATAGAGACGGAGAGGCAGCTATCATTTCTTTGCAATGTTCCTCTCTCCTTGCACCAGAGCAACAGCAGCTAATCTGTCCTAGGCAGTCGATCTGAATTCAAACAGTAGGCAGTATGTGTATAAGTGATACTACTGGTTCACAGGCACTCCCAGATAGTAAAAAGGCCGCAATATATGGAATGTAATGCAGAGTCTACTGTTAATGTGGAGTCACAGCACACTAAACCACATTTACATTTGACAGCATCACCCTGATCTGACAAATATGAGGCAATTCGTGATATGAGAGATATGGGGAACATGTGAAAAGAAGGTCCGGGACCAGGAAAAAGGTTTCCACGCAGGATTCTTACTTTGATTCCTGGCTTGATGTAATTTTTGAAACAAATTTTGTTTTCTTTGATTTGCTGTCACTTGGAAAGCACCTGAAGGAAAAGCTAGTGGTTGTCCTTCCCTGTTTTGTGGTGAGCAGGATTGAAGCAAACTCTCCATTGTCCCATTTCATCTTTTGCATCAGGTGCCTTTGCCTGCAGTGAACTGCATAGGGTTGCACATGCTAATATCCCTCAAAGGAGTTACACTTGTTTCACATTTCAACTTTACTACAACCAAAACAAAACTAACAAAATTTACCCTGATTGACACCATTATTTGATTCATGTTAATTCATTTATGCAGAAGTTGCGCAGGCAACATGTACTTGAACTAGATAGTGTGACAGACTTACTTACTTTTTGTAGCTTATATGAATAATAACCAGGCAATATTGATGACAATACATGACTGCAAAGAATGAAACCCTGTAAATTTCTGTGCAGGTGGACGATGCAGATTTTGTAATGTCTACTGTTAACAAAAAAAACAACAACTCAGTTTCAACCGTTCCAAAATGTTCCTTGTCATTTTCTAAATGCAAGTTTGACAAACAAGCGATGTTTCCAAACCGTGAAGGGCTGAAAAGCAACACTCTCTCTGGCTCAACACACCTCCGGCTCCCATCCATCTTGAATTCTGACATGTGCTTACACGCCTACGACGCTAGAGGGCGATGGCGCCATCTCATGGCTAAGTGACGCAACAACGGAGGAGTCACGCATGCCAAAAGCCATTCCCAGTCCGATGACTGCAAAACTAAGCAACAATCACAACCCCATGTCTACAGTTTATCATTTGAGGCCGTGTGACGAAGTTTGAACAAGGCGACTATTTGTTTTCGGGGAGCAGAAGGGTCCACATGATTGTCCAGTTTGAGGGAAACACAGTCTGCTCTTGAGCTGTGTGATAAAAACCTAATGGCCGCTGTGTCCAAGCTTATTGACGACTAATGGCAGCATGATTGTGGAAGCTTTCGCGACAGCATTGTTTCAAAAACGGCAATGTTTGTTTTTTCTTTATCTCCTCGAACCTCATGAGCGGAGCTGTGCATCCGACTCCTCGAACATCCATGCAAAAAAACCAGAACGAATCCAACAGGTCGGCAGTCTCCAGTGGATTCATGACGATACAAAACAATCAGTCAATTCACCAGCTTTTCATACAGATAAAAACAAGAGAACCGACCGACAGAATGGTTCTTGTGTTTGTTTTAGGCAGAGTCAGGTCAAGTGATAGCGGGTCACAGGGGGATCCGACGATGTCATAAGGCCACGACGGTGCACGGGTGTTTGAGTTTACAAGGCAGCACTCCTCTGTTTAGCTGGTAGAACTCCACCAGCTGAATCAGGTCTGTGAATTTGGTGGCGCCATCATCAAGGCTGAAGAAGACTTGGCCGTCCTCTTCACACTGCAGGGGCGTACAGGAGGGGGGGCGACAGCGAGCGGGGACACCGCACATGGCGACAGGAAGGACAAGAAGAAATTAGACATGTTTTACATGGTCAGTAACACCAAGCATCCATTGCAAGTGACCACTCTGCAAACCATATTACACTTGTTTTATCATGTGTTAAATAATCGTATCAATTAGAAAAAGCGGCAAAAAATAACAAATGCAGATTAGGAGATGATACTTTAAGAGAGAACCCGGATTTAGAGCAACCCTCTTTACAAATTAACGATAACTTTTCCCCTTATCAGTGCAACAATTTGACCACAGCCTTTTGCTGACTGAAAATTATCACATCACAAAAACACATAAACACATGCAAGACAAAACTGTTTTTAGTAGCAATAATCTTACTTTTCAGTATTTGGTACTGGTACATATTTCCAAGCATGAGGCTAAACAAGCCCTTTTTAATTACAACTCAATCTGGTAACGTGTTCTTTCAATAATCCTTAAAAACCAGGAAGTGCATACCGGTAGTATCTGGAAATGTTTGATTTTCTGGTGACTGCACAATGTGAGCACAAACGCCTTGGGGTTACTCTGACTGACCCTCAGCAGAAACAACCTGTGCAAGAACAAAGAGGAGTACAGCGTGACCAAAACGTTCCAAACTAATCAATGAAAGAATAATCATAATTCAGTGGATATAGGAGGAAAATTTACCCATCTACTTGTCCCTGCTGGTGGATCATGCGGTGGGATTCCTCTCTGGTTATTCTGCCATGGAACCACAACTGAGCTATATGGATGACTGCGAGAGAATAACAAGAAAATGTTAAAAAAAATTCAATAAATAAATAAATAATCTGTACTGTTTAAACTGTGAATAAAACCAGGGAGTAAATGTTTGACTGTTTGGTTGACTCTAAATGTCTTTTCACTTACCTGAATTTAAAGAGGAGTGGTGCAGTGGACTGTGGGAGCCCAAAACGTTCATTCGTTGACTCCTCTTCTGAGAGAGACGCCACATATAGACAAAACAGCAGGATTAGTTCATGATCCCCCCGGGGGGGGGGGTATCATTCTACTGTTTTTACTCAAACTAACAATTAAATGCTGTTACGTGTGCACTGAACAACAATCATTGTTTACTTAACTCTAAAAATAAGAAAAAGAGTGAAATTAACCACATAGAATTAATCACTGTGGACTGATGCAGCTGCCCAACGGGTGTGTCCACTTCACGAACGTTCGTCGAGTCAAAATAACATAAATAAAATCAACATTTACTCTGCTCTGTATTCGTACTTGAACCTAAAATAAATAGTGTCATCTGCAGCACTGTTGACAGAGATAACTGAAAAACAGGGGTTGTGCCTCACCCTCCACGCATGTCCTTCCTCCATGGCGGCGCTCTGAGCTTCCACAGGGTTGTCGATCACCCTGCCTATCCTCCCTGAGAAGTCCATCGCCACAAGGGAGTTTTCCGACACGCTCCGCTAGGGGGAGAAGGAGAAACGTGAAGGTTAATAAATGGCAGCAGCACAGAGACCTGACTGGTGGCACAGGGAGGAACTCTGATGACTTTCATTATCCTAAACTTGTCAGACTAGTTTCCTTTTTTTCATGCCCTCTTTGTGCATATGGTACAACAGAGAGTCTGCACAATGGTTCTTGTCAGCACCTTCAAGTTATTCAAGCCAGTGTTGTTAACACTGAAACGGTCGATTAAATGTGTAGGTTCGGATGCAATTAAACTGACTTTTTAATAAACTTACCACAGGTGCTGAGAAGTGTGACAGTAAGGTTTTTCTTTGTTGAGGAATCTTGTAATTCTGATACAATACAATCCCATACTGTAAGGAAACAAGAACACAGTGGTCAACCAACCGTCTTAAGGATTGTGCTGTAAATTATGAAATTCTGACTGAAGCCTGGTAGCTGCGCTGTGCTCGCAGTAGAGAGAACACATGAAAAGTACATTGCCTTGAAACATTGTGTTACCTTAAAGAGTCGGAAGGCAGTCATCCAACAAGTCCTGCCCTGCTCGTCCTCGGCACACAGCATCCTCAACTCCTTCACCTCCCCTCTGCTTTTATTGGGCTGTCGGGGAACATTTTTCAGAGTTGGAGAGACGCATTTTTAAAACAGATCAATGTGCGTGTCAGTCATCGCTGGGCTCGTAACATCTCATTGGAAATCACCTTCATACAGAAGCCGTAGTCTGTGGGCGCGCCGTGCTGCTTTTTGCCGGTGATAACCGTGAAGATGTTGCTGTCCTCGAGGTCTGCTAATAACTGTAGATGTCGGGGCTCCTGGAAGCAGAAATAATTAAGAAGTCAGCACATCACAGAGAGACACCGCCTGGAGTTGCTCTGACAGACAGAGAAGTACGCAGGGAGGGCTCCATTTAAAAATCTCACTCCCCGAAAGTAATTACACTGAATTTGGAATACTTACATCACCACGACTATAAAATGTAATGAAGCGCGACTGTGAATTTCTTGAGGTGATAAATGATGACTGTAATTATAATTACAGCACATGCTGGATACATCAAAATGAAGATGAAAAAACTGAGCTGTCGTTACCTTTGAAGTTCCTTTTGTGGAGCAGTAGAGTCCTGAGCGCCGCAGGAACATGTAAACCTTCTTCCAGGACTTCCGACCCACCTCTTTCACATACAGATAGCCCTGGATCTCTGGACAGCTACTGGTAGCCAGGAAGTTCTATAAAAAGACAGCGTACAAATGTCTATTATTCCCCCCTGTGCTGTCCTTTCATGGAGTGGTCTCAGGAGGGCAACGCTGGACCACGTCTGAAGCCTCGAGGCTGTCCGTCACAGCCGGAGCAGACGCCAGCTGGAGAGGCGTCAAAGACTGCAGTGTCATCTGAGCTTCTCGCATCAATGACGGACCACAGAATGTCGGTCTGGTGTTAAGGCTGACATGGGCGGCAGCTTGAATTCTTACACACCACGGTAACCACCACAATAAGGCCAGACATTGTGTTACTGAGCAATCACATGATCCTGACGCTGCTGTGAATATACACTCAAAAATAGGTGCAAATAAATCACATTAGATTCATGGTTGATGCATCCACATCTTAAAATATAAGAATTAGGAGGGTCATGTTGCAAAATGAGCCTGCCAAGGCTTTTATCTTACGTTGACTTAACGAACAGATTTTCCCTCTCCTCCTCTTTTCTGGGAACACTTAAAGCACAAATTGTCTCGTGGGCATCTGAAGTATTTGGAGTTTGCGGTTTCTGTGTTTCCCAAAATATCCCATCACAAAGTGGCAGGTTAAGTTATGAGAGCTGATTTGGAATCAGTGGCGTGCTGCTGGAAGGTAAACAGTTCCAGAGGACTCCTCAACATTGAAAGCTCATGTTTCCCAGTGTTTTGGAAACATTCTACGACAGGCCTCACGCATGGGCATTTTCCAACATCTGCGCCACACACTCACACGCGGCGCCCCTTCAGTGAGCTTTTGTCTCCTGGGACTGCACCGTGCATTGTTGCCATAACACTTCTTGCATAATTGGCAAGTATTGCAAAAAGCTGCCTGAGCTCAGGCCAGAGACCGTCTAGGTTTGAGGCAGGGCTTAAAATGCAAAGGCGTTGTGTTTAAAATAAGTCTGTGGATCCCTGACACAACTCACCACATCCTCATACATTTATTGATTCTTCTATGTAGAGCATAACAGAGCACACACAATGGGTGAGGGAGTTAAAAGCTTTCTTTGAGTGACAAGGGTGAGAGGATGGATTTCAGCAGTGGCACTGACGGCTCCATTAATTGACAGCATGTCAATCCTCCTGTCTTTTTTTTTTTTTGTCTTTTCTCCATAGCTTTTGGGAAACCAGTGTGGGGCCAGTAGAGCACATAAGAGGCATGACAGCAGTGTGTCAATTTGTGCTTTGCAAACATACAGTCGGGACATGAAGAACTGCATGTTCTCCTTTTTTGAGCGCCTAATTCCGTCCATTGCAGGTGTCGGGCTGCAGTGCGAGTGCCAAGACAGTCGTGTGTCAACGGGGGATGGTAAGTAGTTATTAGCACAGGCTCTGATGAGACACACTTGCCTCGGGGTCAGCGATGAGGTATGTCAGGCTTGAATGTACACTGTTAAGGGCGCTGACTCTGAGGTAAACTAAGAGGAGAGGGAGACAGATGTACGTACCTGAAGGAGCTGAGATGGTGGAATCGTCCGGCTGGTTTCCTGGCACCACGCAACCATGTGCTCCGGGAAAAATGTCTGGTGGAAGAGGAGGAGGGGGAGGAGAAAGTATCAGCCAATGTGACAATAATTACTGTGTAGAAAACTGTGACAAAAATAGAAATGTCATGCAAATATCATTAGAGTAGTCGGCAGTCATGATATTTCAGCAGACTTCAAAATGAGGAGGGACACGGGACAGAAACTGAATTTAGATGATGTAAAAACTGTTAAATGTTTCCACAGCGCAAAAACAACATCCACGAGGAGCTGACTTTTACTCCTAAATATGCTTTATGTGTGAGAAATATCAAGAAGGAGGAGAAGAAGGTGGGATGGCATGTTAAGAAAAGGAATTACCAGGGGGTTTCTGAAGAATTCATATTTGGCATAGTTCTTCCTGAAGAGGAATCTACTGTCACTGGTCATAGAGGCCTGGACCTGAACCACCAGCTCATGGTCTTCTAGACAGCGCTCTGAGGAAGAGGGGACAATGATGAAGAGTTACAATCACATATTCAAGCCTGGAAAGGGCTGAATTCAGCTACATCCAATCAGAGCAGCAACAATCGAAAGAACTCTTTTGGTATTTGAATTCTCCTTTCACTCGTGTTTCCAGCAAAATTATTAAGCATTTGTTCGTTCCAGCTTACTCAATGTCAGGATTTGCTGCTTTTTTTGGTCAATTCAGTCTTTCACAGAGCCTTTTCACAATTGGTTGGAGCGACTTGAAGACATCACTTTGGAGAAAATGATTAAATGTAAAGAAGATCGGATCAGATCAGATTAATCAGTGAATAAAATAACAGCTAGCTGCAGCTCTACATCCGATTATCTAATATCTTTCATGTGGGTCTTTATTTTCCAAAACTGTTTATGTAATAATTTCACCAGATACCATTATGATGTATTTTTTTTAAGGAAAAGGTAAAATGTGCATGTATACAAACTTTGAAACATGGTTACACTACAGATGGCAGGTGGTTCATTTCATTTAAATCCTCATCAACTCATGCTCATTGTGAAAACTTGGTAACTGTTTTTTTCAATTTCTAAGGGGCTACTAAAGTGTTTTGTTCATGTTAAGAGCAAATTTGATTACAGTTTCAGGAAATGATAACATTACTGGATTTAGAGAATTCATTCAGGCACTACTGCACTCAACATGGCCAAAGGTACTGAAATTATCCTGGTTTTTATTTGAGCTGTTTAATGGTCTAAAAGGATGTGTAGAAATGCAGCCTGGTTTAAGCTCTTACAAGCTATGGCTGATATCAGGCCAAGGCCTTTAGTCTTTCACAGATGAAGAGGGTGTGATTAAACTAAAAGTGTGTCCTTGTGTGAGTGTGGTCAGAGGTCTGGGTGAGTTATATCCTGTGATGCTCAGTCATGACTTCGTCCATGCCAGCAGCCTTACATGTTCTTGCTGTCATGCCTCTTTTCCCAGGAGATTCAATTAAAATTTTGCAACTTAACTTTTGTAAAAGCAGTATGTGGTCTGATGCGAGCTTCAGAGAAATCTGACCGCACTGTTCTGTCTCATATCATTATCTCATTTCACTTGCCCCCTCATTCTCCTACTTTCTCCTTTATTCACAGTCGCTGTCACGACTTTCTCTTTCCATCTCCAACTGTCTGATGACTCACCCTGACAACACTACCTCACAGTCCCAGAGTTGTTATCCTTTTCTGGGAGAAAAATAGGGGTCAAGGTTACTTGAAAGGGCCATTTCAGTTGTTCAGCGGAAGGTGGAGCGGAGGCTGGCCTGCGGAATTGGCCTCTCTATTCAAACAAACACACTTTTGTTTGGGTCTTCCTGTATATCAGCCAACCACATGAGCACGCATGAGGCACATACATGTGCAGGGCAGACGTACATGGGCACGTGTACACACAGGCAGGGCTTTCACACACTGCCTCATCGCTGCCAAAAGCACCAAAATGTTCAAAATTAAAGTATTGAGTGACTGGCTAGAAACTGCATTTCTACTTGTAGACAATGTTCATTTGAAGCACCTTGTGAAGTGAAGAGATGTTTAACCCCCACATACTGTTGACAAAGATACAAAATATAGTAACAGGCAAAGCCAGAATGGATTTAAACCACACATGAATTGGCAATATATATATGATATATGTCATCATCATGATATGACATATGTATCATGTTATGGTATAAATACTGTCTTCTCCTGTTTTTTGTTGTATTTCTGTGTGGGCTTGTATTCTTTTACAGCAGATACAGATACACTTTGACATATGCACACATCTACAAACGCACGCAGTCATGACAGTTATTGGTTCTGTGGTGACAATGGACGACCACCCTTCCATTTGAACAGCATGAAGACGGGGTTATGTATATGCCACAGAGGAGCGATAAAAGAACAGAATTACTCTGAGCCAAAAATGATGTCATTCACATCAAATCCAAGTAACTGTATTTGGCGGCGGCGTGTTGGCAGCACTGATGAGGAATATTAATGGCGAATGGTGAAATATCAGTTTAGAACTCGGGGACCTGCACTTTGAATAATGCAATCTATTTTCTAAAGGTCTCTTCGCATGCCAGCGTGACAGCCAAGATGTGAATGTAAGACTAAATAAAACTAAAAACTATAAGTGAAAATAAAGAAATAAAATTATGTGCGTGTGTGTGTTTAGTGTGCTTGTCCATGTTGTGTCTTTGTGCAGTATGTCTCACCAGCAGGCACACTGCTCTATATTAAACTACACTCGCTTCACTCCCGCATCTGTTAAACTATACAGACATGAGCACAGGCTCAACATGTCTTCCATAAGTGCTTTATAATCGCCCTCTCTTCGAGCGGGGGTCGGCTTTTCTAACGTTCAGCTGGCTACAGCTTTCCAAACGTACGGTTACACTGCCAAGTCTAACACAAACTCACCCTGACGGAAAGTCCAAACTCTCCTCGCAATGCAGCAACAAGTTCACATTCCCTGATTGAGCCGTGGAACAGAGATGCTGTTTTTGACTTTTGTTTTCTGTTTGACCTTATTATGCCACATTTGGTGTTCAAGAACAGCGGAACTGTTCGTTTATCTTCAATCCGAGTGAGCTGCCTTCCCTTCACTTTGTCAAATACATCCAGCCATGTTTATGTCAACAATGAGGCTTTTTGGTCTTCTGGTCTACAAAACCTTTAACCCGAAAGATAGTCTTTTAAAATCCTCATCAGTCAGCTCCCACGCCTCTCTGTCCCGTCATTTGATCTTTCACATCAAACCCTCTCTGACATGAAGAGGAGCACAAGTTCGCTCCTTTAGTTTCTCATCTCCTACATTTCACTCGGAGCCAATTATGTAATCCGTATGCTGTGGTGATTTAAGGGGGGGAAAACAAGCTAATCTAATTTTTGATTAGTGATTATTGTTGAAAAGTAGCTCATGATGCAGAAAGATACTGGGTGTGTCACAAAGTCATGATTGCAAGCAGTCCACAGTAACTTCAAAATGTGTTGGTAGTTTTACAGTGATACATATCTGTGAAAATATCTGTACACTTTAATAGTGAAAAAGTCTTTACGATAGAAGAATTGCTGTGTTTGGTTAATCTTTTTTTTGGGACTGCGTTTTATGCCCAACAGGTTTTGGTGCATGTGTTTACTTACATCTCAAACATACATCACTTTTTTAGTCTCCCTCAAGCGCTGAATCAGGAATCGGCTGCATACAACAATCAGCTTTAACTGGATTTGTCAGCTCACAGGACAATAATTCAATTTATCTCAAAACATATGCAATTATTGCATCAGATTTCCTGATGACAACGTTTATCCATCAAATAAAAATCCGTCTGGCTGCAACCGTTCCTTCCGTCTTGCAAATACAGTAGACGGAACTTGGGGATCTTGCAATCGTGTTCTCACCCCTGACTCAGAAAAACCTGACCCTGTCTCGTCTGTCTAAGGCTGCGCTGCTAGGGCAACCTTTCATAAGGCCGCTGTGGTGTGCTTGATTAGATCTGCGGACAGTGTGACCCTGTGCGTGCATATGATGTATAATATGTGCATGCATTCATGCTTGAATATGTGCCTGCGTGAGAATATGTGCCTGAACTGTCTGCCCCTGTATGCAGGCAGGCGTGCGTGCATAAATGCAGATGCACCTTTGTGTGTCAGTGGTGGCTACGTATGTCTCGCCGCACCCGCGCGTCCGTTAGTGTCTGTGTCTGTGTTTTTTCATGTGTGTGCATGTGAAGAGTGTTCCAGGCCTTACCTAGTCCCAGCAGCGGGTGGTGTTCAACAAGTGCCCAACTGTTGTCGTCCAAACAATGGCTTTTATAAACCAGTAGCTGGCACAGGTCTCTGGCTGTCATGTCAGCTGGGATCTCCACCACTTTACACATGCCATCTTCACTGAAGATCTTCACAATCTATGAAGTCGAAACGTGTAAGGGTTTAGTTTCAGCACGCAGAGATCACTTGAAGGCACAAAAGAGAAAGTGAAAGCAGAATAAAAAAAGCTATCGTGGAGTAATAAAATTAAGGAAAATATTGTTAGACCCTTCACGCTGCAAAGGAGACATTTTGAAAATAGTTGACATGACTCTAAAAGCAAGTTGTGATGCAGTCGTTTAACTCAAACCATTTCAGAAAATTCTTTACGCCTAATAGTCGGAGGAAGTCGGCAATTTTCCTCAAACACTAGCATAGTATTTGTCATATACCACCCCATATACGACCATAGCATACACAGGCCTGCATAATTACAGCACCTAATAGAAAAGAATAGGCATTGCTGACCATGTAGCAATTGTGTTGCTAGAAACCACAAACAAGCAGTTACTTATAGCAACTTGTCAGTGAAATACAGACACAAAGATAATGCACGTCAACAAGCATCTGCAGCTCTGACTACACGGAGTGTAGCTTGAGGTGAAACGAGCATTTCCAAGTACAGCTTATCCAGAAAATGTATGTATCCGGAGTGTCCAGAGATAAGGAATGCCATTGGTTACACTTTAAGCTCCACTTCATGAACTTGAATTTGTGCCACTGATGAGACGAAATACATGCAACATTAACAAGCATTAATGTGATTTTAACTGAATAATTGCCACGAAAAACACCTTTCCTAAAAAGTTCTCACACACAGACCGAGCCACAACTTATCCAACTCATAAAATCTATGTATACTGTACAACAACAGCTCCTCAGACTCAAAGTAGTTTAAACTCCAGCTGATATTCCTGTCTGCTGCTGCGTACTGTGAGCTTTCCCTTGCTGGAGATCACCTATTGTGTTCAATACTTTTAAATTTGTGTCCACAGGTTTCAAAAAGGACCCATGCGGTCACTTGATTTACAGGATACATATATAATGGTCCGCAAAGAGAGCTAAAGCAACCTACAGTACCTAACCATCAGTGAATCTCAGCCTCATAAGCCTACACAGGAATCCAGCCTACTGTACTAAACCTACACGTCATGTATGCACACATCCCACATAATGTCGTGACGAAGAAATTCTGTTCTCCCCATGTGTAAAGATGCAGCTTATAGCATCACAGCTCGCACGAACCAGGCCTGAGGCGCTCCGTCCATCCAAAGCACTCCAGGCAAAAAGCAAGGGAGCCTCGTTCAAAGCCGCGAAGGTTTTTTTGACTCCCGATTTTTTATTGCTCTCCTCATATCCTGACCGAGACAAACTGTCTTCAAACTTTAAGCTATCGTCACATTCAACGTGTCACCGGTGGCGCAGGACAGAAGGCACACTTCAAAGGGACAAGGTCTTAAAATGTAAAACAGAGAAGGAGGCAAAACAAAAGCAGAGTGCCAAAAGGAACTACGGGAGATGTAGAAAGATAGAAAGAGAGCGGTCTTACCTCCACGGCCCGCAATCTGTTCTGTCGCCCGTCTCCTCCAGAGAGAAAGATACAAATTTGGATGCCGACAATTGACAGTTGCGGCTGTGCTACCTGTCACACCGCCTGGAGACCCGTCCTTCAGCCTATCTAGGCCACTAGCTCTGCCTTGAAAAACCCACACTCAGTCAGCTGTGTGCCCTGCGTGTCACAGGGCAGAGGCACAGAGACACTTATTGATCGGATGGCAGCAGGTACAGCACAGCGCTTCCAGTGCCGGTTGAGTCTGACAACTATCTTTCCCTCTCCCTCCCTCTCCCTCTCTCTCTCTCTCTCTCTCTTTCTCTCCCTCCCTCCCCCTCTCTCTCCCCCCCTCACAAAGGGTTACAGCCTGAGCCACAGGCTCCGAGGCTCACTGAATCAAACCACACGCTCACCAACCAATCATGAGGCTGCAGCAGGCTGATGTAATCATTCCCACACAGACACACGCACGTACGCACACACAGACGCTCTGAGAGCCGTACATAGTCCAGTGGAGGCACAGACGCACAGTCATGCAAGCTCCCTGCTTCAGTTTCTCTTCAGCATGAAGCGAGAGGGTTCATCTGAGAAGGGCGTGGGGCAAAGTGTGGAGGAGGAGGAGCAGAAGGAGGAAGACAGGGTGAAGGAGAGTGAAAAAACTTTTGCCACTTTTCTTGTCTACAAAATCTTCAGAACTTTTCAAGTGAGGGCTTGCCATCTTGTGGGGTTTTTTTTTTTTTTTTTTCTCTCTCTCTTGTCTTCTGCTTCTTCTCCTCATTTGCCTCTCTTTTAGTCTGCCTCCCTCCTGCCCTCCTTCCAACGCTCCTTTTCTCACTCCCTGCGTCTTAACTTTGAACTCCCCAGTCAGATCTCTCTGCCTCTCGCAGCAGTAACAAGACTCATTAGGGAGCAAATGAAATGAAACAAACCTGGAGCAGCACTTAAGCACTCCGACCTTCTCCTCCTCCCGTGGTGGCTCGCTTTGTGCCAACATTCTTTCTCTCCACAGAACAAAAAATCAGGAGACTTTTGCGCACGCACACACACACAGAGCCATCCGTCCCTCCTTTTAACTCCTGATATTTAATACTGCGTCAGACAGACAAAAGCCTTGACACACCCCGTCTGGGAGATGTGAGAGCAATCCAACTGACGTGAATATATTTCATAACTCTGAATTTTGTAAGTTATAAATATGTTATAGACGTGTGTGTGTGTGTGTGTGTGTGTGTGTGTGTTTATGTGGGAGTGCACAAGTGGGTGAAGTGTAATTCAGGAATAAACCTACTTCCACAGAAGGAAGGAGGAAACAATGAAAAAAAAAAAAAGTGTTAGTGGCCACAGAGATACAACTTAATTTACTGTAGTGGGAAACTTTGGGGAGGGAAACGGGAGTCTGTGGCTGGGGGGAGGGGAGAGATGGTGAAAGAAGAAAAGTGTGCGTGAATAACTGCACATGCACACAGGCACACGTGTGTGTGTGTGTGGGGGGGGACAAGAAGAAATGAGAGAAGGGCAGACGTGACAAGTGGAGGGAAAAGGAGTGGAAAGCAGAGGGAAGAGAGAGACAGTCTGGTGACACACTGCAGCAGAATGTGTAGTATGAATGCTTCCTATTGTTAACTACATATCTCGCCCATACAGCTGTCTCTGCCACCCACCCCCTCCTTACCACTACCCTCAAACACTCACACACACCAGGACACACACCCTCGCCGACGTCACGCTTACTAAGTCAGAGGGGGAAGCCCAGAGAAGGCCGAGCGCATCACACATGCTGCAATACAGGTTTTTACTCAGAGCTGTAATTATTCGAGCTAGCTCATCACTCCATGAAGCTCGAGCCATTTATTGTAGTTATAATCTACCTCTTTTTGCCAGATTGGACGCTGTTTTTTGTTTTTTTTGTGTAACCTGTCTTGGCTTTGATATAAAATTAAGCATGGATTATAGGATTATCATTATCCAAGTGTTTGTTTTGCCACAACTTGTTGGAGTTGTAAGATTCTTGTCAATCAAGCCTAAGGTCAACTTCGGAGCCCGAAAGATTTGTTGACATGACATGTTATTAACCATATTTATGAGGTAGATACCGAATAGAGTCTGGCTTGTGTTAATGATAGTGTAATTATTATTTAATCATAATGTTGCCCGTGCACAGGTGACAGGGGGGATAAATGTCTGTCTGTCTCCAACCCTGCAATGAGGTTTGTATGTCGGGTCTGTCTTGCACTCCACATGAGCTTAGCTATTTTTCAGGGAGAAGCAGAGTGAATGTATAGATAATGTGGGATTTGGAGAAAAAAACCTCTGGATACATCAGTCAAGGCAAATGGCCGCCCGCCTAAAACCAGGGTCTGCTCCAAGGGTTGTCCTCGCCACTGTTACCAAGTCCTCGCTAGTGGGGGGATGTTGGGCCTTTAGTTACTGTTAATAACTAAATTGATGGATTATTGATAATGACAACTTTAGTTGTGAATTAGTGCAATCTAGTTAAAACTGATAAGACTGACTTTACACTGTGCCCTCTCAGTGAATGCAACTGTAAATGCATAAAATGACTCTGGGGATTATTTGAGACTATAGGCCTACAAATTAGGCCTGTATAAAATTATTGTGGTTCCAATTCTGATAATAGGGCGGAACAGTGGTGCAGTGGTAAGCACTTACAGCAAGAAGGTCCTGGGTTCAATTCCCAGGTCAGGGCCTTTCTGCCAGAGTTTGCATGTTCTCCCTGTGGCTGCGTGGGTTCTCTCCGGGCACTCCGGCTTCCTCCCACTGTCCAATAACATGCAAACTGGGGGTTAGGTTAATCGGTCACTCCAAATTCACTCCGTAAGTGTGAAGTGTGACTGTGATTGTGGATGGTTGTTTGTCTCTATATGTCAGCCCTGCGATGAACTGGCGACTTGTCCAGGGTGACCCCGCCTTCGCCCCAAGATGCTGAGATAGGCTCCAGCCCCCCTGCAACCCCTAACGGGATAAGCGGTAGAAAATGGATTGACGGAATCGGTGAATACTGAGTCTATGCAATAATCCAATGCCACTGCTGCTTAACGTTATATACTGGAAATCAATTCTTCTTTGACACAGGAAGTTTGCGCTGTGCTGTCACTGTGTAGGGAGTAAAAAAGAAAAGAGAAAATACTTCTGGTACCGGCACAGTACTTGGTATTGAAGGGCTGATACCCAAAAGCCCAGTTATTGGAATCGGTTTTGGGAAGGAAAAAAACGGCAAGGGAACGTCTGTAGTGCAAATAAATATGGAAAGAGTTATCTCCACTGTTTACCATGCCCAATCTGCACTGCACAACACTGCAAAAGCTGCACAAAGCATTAAGTTAAGTCCTTTTTAATTATATGGTTTGGTGAGGAG
>KV751343.1:3411189-3433480 GCA_001698575.1 Mola mola
AACACTCGTTGACCCATGTCAGACAGTAAGGTTTGTTTAAAAAAAAATAAAATGGGACAGCAGACTCTTGTAAACATTCAACACAACAATGCAGGTTGTAAGTTTCTGTGGGAACTCTTCCAAGGAGCAGCTTAAAATCTGACTCACTTATATGATGATATACAGTATATCAGACAGAAACCTAAGAGGGGTGGAGACGGAGGCTTTGATATGCATCATGATGTGTCATTTATATGACTGATGTTGGTAATATAAAATTTAACTTGTGCAATTAAAATTTGTAGTCATAAAAGAAGAAATCTCATCAATGATTGTCTACCGCTGGTATGAACATTGATGCCCCCCAAAAAACGCCATAGCAAATATGGTGTTAATAAAAATAAAAAACATAAGCAAGCTGGTGGAGGGAAACTTCAGGACAAATAGTAAGCAACTGGTGTGAAAAATCATGCGCAGCATCTAGGGGCTGTATAAACACAACCTCACTGACCTCTTTGACTGTGACTAGTCCATTTTAACAGTCAGATGACGCTGATTAGAAAGAGACCGGGACATGCAAGACTTCAAAAGCAAAGAGATTAAATTAAACGCTGCTTCACGGGCAAACAAATCAAATGACCAAATGTAGAAAAATTCACGCAGGATCACATCTCAGTCAGGCTATACCATTTGACTGCCTCGTGGGTTGAAAAGGGGGTAGGAGGCATAGGGCAGGAAAGAGAGAGAGAGACAGAGAGAGAAGGAAAACTGAAAAAGATTACTCTATCTGCTAATGCTTTTAACTGCGTCTTCATGCAGAAGGAGCATAGCAGAGCCTCTCAACTTCTCTGATGAGTCAGGTCTGATAACTGCCCTGTGAAGTAATCCCCAGGGGAGAGACTGGGAGCTTCAGCCAAAACACACACACACACACACACACACACACACACACACACACACACCAGACACACAGGCACCCAGATGTGCTCAGTAGCACGCACAGCCCGGAAATACGCGCGCACATGGATAAGCTCATACATGTTGCACATGTTGTGTAAATAACGTAGGCATGTATTCGAACATGAGTTTCTACACGCACGAGAACACCTGTCAGGGCACGCACGCACACACTCACACAGCTAGACAGAAACTCGACAGGCACGAACAGACAAAGAGAAACTGAACTGCACCGTGTGTTAATGTGCTTTGTGCAAACTTGGGTATTACACAAGCGTGTGAGTGCACGCCCGGCAGCTCACACGCATCCAACTCTGAAAATTGGCTGCTGGTCTATAAATAGCTCCACTGGTGTTACGTACACATTATGTGCCATTACATCAGACCGCAGCTACTGTGCCAGATTAAAATTTGAAAAGACTATAAGCCATTTGGCATACAGTCCGGCACTTACATCGGGCTCCATTACATGAGGAAAATGACGCTGGGAGAACCTGGGTATCAGCTGTGCAAAGCAAAGTCCCAGCTAAGACATCATGAAAATATTCCAATTACCATTATCCACTGTCATTCTGCTGAATAAAATGTACATATTTTTAGGTAGTGCCTAGTCACTCCAAATATTCATATGCAAATTCAACCAGATGTGTCAACGCTTCCTGGAAACTTTCTGTGTCAACTCTTCCTAGAATTTCAAAGGAATTTTTTTCTGATTAATATCCACAAGAACTTTTTCTTGCCCTGAACTAAGCCTCCAGGCTGTGTACAGTTATGACAGGCCCTAACCTTAACCACAGCCCTTACACCCACAGTAAACACCTATATTCCACAACCTTGGCATCCAATCTAACTGCTAAGTCTGTTTGTATAGACAATTAATATTTGGAACTTTCTAATTTATTTCCGACAATAACCTAAATAATTTATTTGAAAATGAGTAATAGCAGTGTGCAAGATGCAGGCAGGTCCGGCATAGCCACGTAGCCGGCATAGTATACAGAAACATCTGTGCCGGGTATGGGCTGAAAACAGACGACACCTCCAAAGGTGATTGAGAACGACCGAGCTAAGATCCTGTGGGACTTCCAGATCCAGACCGATAAGGTGGTGGTGGCTAATCAACCAGACATCGTGGTGGTCGACAAACAGGAGAAGAAGGCAGTAGTGGTAGATGTTGCTATCACTTGGGATAGCAACATCAGAAAGAAGGAACACGGGAAGCTTGAAAAATCTCAAGAGCTGAAAGAGTGGCTGGAAAGGATGTGGAGAGTAAAAGCATCATTTTTTTTTTTTGCCTTGCCTGGCACACTGCTGATTATTCCAACAAAAACAAGTTAGTAGTAATCCACATTTCTTAGTCTAGTTTTAGATTTGACTTTAGTCAGTTAAATCAAATGCAGCACCATCTTCTATAAGCAAACTTACAAGATGCTCTCTTTAATCAGGTCATCGGCCTTGCTAAGGCAACCCTCCTGTGTCAACATGTGGCCATAACTGTTCTGTCACTGTCCCCATAAGTGATGCCAAAAAAGAACTGTAGCCATTGATTGGCCGATTTGGCTCGGGCGGCCCACCTCGGTTTCATATCCCCATTAAAAATTACCCTCCATAAAGCCCCTTTGAATGCAATGCGGGGCTGTGTGTGGTCTGGGCCACCCCTTCAAACTGTTGTCCGGACGATGAGATGGAGATACAAAAACTTGAATGGGCCTCGGACAATTGGAAGTACCCCGCTTAGCGCCTCTAGTCAGCAGTAGTGGGAGGCACAAGCCAGGAAAACTCTGCTGACTCATGAGGAAATGACGGTGAACTGTCCCTTGTCATCCAATTACGGCGGCAAATTAAGACCGAAGGCATGGAGGCCTATCTGGGCTCAGTGAAGCAAAAGAAGGCAGAAAGGGATCAAGTGGGCAGGGAGCATAAGGATGGGAGAATAAAGGGAGGAAGAAGGGGAGTGGGGAGGAGAGAGAGGGATGTATGTACTGTAGAGACAGATGTACAGAGAAAAATGCAGAAGGAACAGACTCACACTGAACACACAAACTACAGATTCATGTATAGTGGAAGGCTGCCATTGTTGCTACTGTGCAGCCATGGGTCACACTGTATATTGGGCAGTTGGCATACAGAGTCTTCAATGCTTTGCAGCTGAACCGGGTCTAATTCAATTAGCAATGCAGGTCAAGAGAGACAATTTTAAGGAATCTTGAGTTAGAAGCCAGGTAAAATGTCTATTTTTTGACTATTCTTGGACAATAACATATTTTAGGTTCAAAGATAAAGAGCTAAAAAGGATATGTATGAATTAAATGTAGTACAAAGTACAAAAAAAAAAAAAAAATTGCACCACCACACAAACTGGAAACAGAAAGCAGACAGTGTTTTTCCGTTTACTAGGTTTCTGCTGGTGATGACTTGATGCACCTTGGAAAGGTGAAAAGTTCATCCCGAAACTGCATGCTGCTGAGGGCAAATATCTGTGTGTTTTTCTAGTCATGCTAATAGTAGAAAAGCTAAGTTTAAAAAATAAGTAAATAAAAATGAAAGGTTCAACAACAGAGCTGGTAATTTCACCCATTGTGTAGTTTTTCAGACTAGAATCAGTCACTTTGCAGAAGTTTTCATCTGAAATTACACAGTTTTTCTTTCATCTTGTTTTTTAATTCGTGTTTTTTTTATTTTGAATTGTAAACAGAAAAAAAAAAAAAAACTGCAGCAAAAAATCTACATAATATATACATAAAGATTGATCGTGCAATGTAATGGCCAAAAAATATTGACATCATCTGAGTTAAGATTGGTTCCTTATAAACCCCACTTTCACAAGCATGTTGTCAAAAATGTCGCGGGGTAATTAAATATGACTAACAATCCAGCCAGACTGGCAGCCTGGAACCGTTTCTATCCTTTTTCATTTCTGCATATGGACTACATTTACGAATACACTCAAGCGTTTGTCTTTTGTTGGTTGCAGAGGCTAATCAAAAAAACACCAAAATGCGATATGGTTGCCTTAAATACAGGGGTATCAACAGCATTGCCCATTGGAAATGCAAGGCGGGGAAAGTTGTCTGTTTCCACTTTAAATTAGATTTACACATGCACAGAGTACAGCAACATGTTTCTAAACGACCATCCAGACAGGGTTATGACGATGGATGAACAGCCTCCCCTATTTACTGGGACTACCTGCTGAGAAACAACCCGCATGGAGCCAAATATTTTACCAACAGGAGTAAAAGTGGGAGCGGATGCTTAATTGTGCACCAAGGCCGACTGCCAGCAAACCCCAGGCAGCGACTGTCCTTTCAGATCGCTGCTGATTTGTAGCCATTGTGCAATTACAGCAGGAGGGCAGAAGGATGGGGCATGAGAATTGTGATTGGACAAACAAAAGATGACATCATTGGCGTGATTTTGGAAATTCACTGGAAATGTGGTATGGCAAACAGTGGCATTGTTGCATGTTGGCAAATTTATGCATGACATTTTGCATGAGCCATCTTCATATGTGTATTTCTTTTAAAAAGTTGATAATACTTTAAAACTGGAACTAGTATAAAAAGTTAAAAAAAAAAAATAAACCAGTAAATATCAAAGTACAAAGAGGTCTGTCTATCCCAGGAGTGCAAAAAGAGAGCTACTAGCATCACAACTAAAGACCATCATTTCCCTTTCAAAGGAATCACAGTATGTGTCAAACCATCCCCAGTAGAGGCGAGATTTCTCTGGAGATGCCAGGATCACAGTCTCTTCTGTCGGTAACTCTCTCTGCGAACACAAATCCCAAAGGCAACACTTTGTCTCCAAATCCTCAAAAGGGCCTGCAATCAGACATTTTCTCTGATAACACCTTAAAAGGATAAAAGCGGCATGCATAGTCGCATCATTATTATTCTTATTCTTTTCTCTGGTCACTGTCCGGGCTTTGGTTTTTAACTTTACAAAAAGTGAACACATCACACCTCACCCTTCCCTACAGTTTGGGGAAGATAAGGGGCAGAAATGCCAAAGGCTCTTAGAAACATTTTGGTTTGTCTGTCCCGAGTTACTGTTGAAACTTGGAAAAACTTGTAGAAAAAAAACAGCTCCCTCTATAGACATAAAGGCTGACATGAAGTTAACAAAGACACAAAGATTTTTATTACTTTCAGAGGCATGAAAACATACTTGAAGATCAATTTCTTATCAGAACAAGTCAACCTTTATGCAAACAATAAACCGTGTCCTGGAGTACATGCCAGACGAGCAATATAGCTGCAAAATCAATTAAAAGGCTCCAGCCCCCCCCGCGACCCCTAACGGGATAAGCGGTAGAAAATGAATGAATGAATGAATGTAATAAATTACTTCTTTGAACACATTTATAATACCAATGAATCCAATAGTTTTTCTTTTCACTTTCTACTTATTCCTCCTTTTTCACTCCTTTTGCACCTTTTCACAGGCACCAGCTCAGAAATCTGAGCTGTCCTACTTTCCCAGAGAGAGAGAGAGAGAGCGAGAGAGAGATATGCAGTCTCTATGACCTACATGAGTCCTGCTCAGCTTTAACCAGTTGAAATGCCTACAGGCAGCAGCACATCGCTCTATTTTGTGTATCACATGGATACACATAAACCTAGACACATTTGCCTAAATACAGTGTTTAGGCACATATGGGTGTACATGGACGTGCGAGTACAGAAACATACCTACATTTGAAATTGCGTGCTGAGAAAAAAGGCAACTTGTGTTACACAAGATGTAGGACTTTAAACCAGTGCAGCAAAACTGCTCTGCGTGGTCAGTATTTAGCCCAGAATATAGTTAAATGCATACGCGCATACATTTGATACTCTGAAAAGCTGAAATATAGAGACAGGGACGGAGGAAGGAGCAAACGCTATCAGGGATTCCCATTAGCCGCAGGAGTAATGGGATCTTACCCTATTAGCTGGTTGAAAGTTGTGGCTTCTAATCTTACACTGCCTGCCTTCTGGGACAAGGATTGAGAAATAGACTATTAAAAGTGCATCATCCACAGTTCCTGGGTGGTCCAGTCCAGTTCCATCGGAAAGACATTTGTTGGGTTTCGTTCAATACAGAATTGTAGTAGAGAATTTATTTTTTAATATTTAGAGATTGGGGTTTCCTAATATCACCTCAATGCTCAATTTAAAATACTCTGAATATGTTTCCCTTATTAATCTGTCGCTAATATGCCGATGCCTGATGCAGAGCCAAACACCAGCTTTTGGCAGCATTCCTGACAAAGCTTAGCCCATTCCTGATTTCCCTGAATTTCCCATGAATTTCCTCTAGGTTTGCGTGCTTCTTCAAATCCCACCAGAGATTTTCTGTGGCCACTCTGGAATCTACCAGGACATCTTCTGAAACAAAGAACTTGGTTAACTTTGTGGTATGCATGGAGTCACTGTCCTGTTGGAAGGGCCAATGAGGCAGATGGCATGATGTTTTATATTAGGATTTCCTGATACTTGACTGAATTTATCTTATCCAAACACTACAGCTTTCCAGTAACAGAAGAAGCACATCAGCCCCAGAACATCACTAAGCCTCCACCATGCTTCCCTGTAGGCAGGGTGTTTGTTTCAGTGTATGCTACATTCTTCCTCCTCCAGACATACCGCTGATCCATAAACCCAAAAAGTTACTGTGTTGTTTCAGAGCTCCACAGAACAGAACCCCCAAACTTCTGTGGCTTTTTTTTATATGTTTTTGAGCACACTGTAGCTGACTTGTCTTGTTCTTGTGGGTCAGCAGTGGTTTACTTCTTGGAGTTCGGGCATTGGGCAGCTTCAGTGTTTAATATGGGACTTACTGTGCAAAGTGAAACCTGAATGTCTGCTGCAACCAAGTCTTGCTGCAATTCTAAGGTCCATCTGAAGGTCCATCTGAAGGTCTATCTGAAGGTTTTTGACCATGTGCCTTCTCAAGAATCTGGTAGCAGCCATTTATAGCTTCCTCTTTCTGATTTATTCAGTGTAGCTAGTGTTCCTTTGACTTTCAACTTGGAAACGATACTTCCAACAGTACCTCATACATCATTTAGTGCCTTTGGTACCCTTCTGTATCCTTTTCCTTGTTTGTACAAGGCAATAATCTCTTCTCTTAACTCTCTGAATAGTTGTTTTGACTTAGCCATATATCTAACATGCAATCAAAGGTCACCATCAGCAAACCTCTAGCCAGTCCAGGTTTTTTATGTGTTCTATCTCAAGCACACCTGATGCAACTAAAGAAACCCTTGATTAGAAGCGTCAGATGTGCTTGAAATATGCAAATGTGTGGTTTGGCATGTGATGGATTCTATTCAGGGTAAGGTTGTAAAGATTCAGAGAGAGTCGAATAAAATTTAAGGCATTAATTTTTAAATTTTAAAGTTATAAAGTGATTTAAATTGTTCTTGTTTGATTTGTTTATTGTAAACGGCTGAAAGTTATATTCTATGTAATTTGTAATGGAGGTTGAATTATCCTAGCAGCGTATACCTAAAGTCACACTTTTCAAGTCAGTGGTTGCGTGTGTTAGCAGCCGCAGTGTTTTAATGTATCATCATTACACCGCATTTATTTTTGAATTCGCGTGTATACACTGCTGATTTTCATTGGCTGAGGGCTATCACTCTATCATGTGTTCACTGCATGTTGTAGTCTGCCAGTGTAGGCTGTGGATGGTAGCTGCAGATGGCTTAATGTTTTCAATGACCCATTTTTTCTGGATGCAAGAGCATCAGTTTAAAAAAATAACTCATTATTAATTTGCTTAAGTGTGACACTTCTTGGCCACAGCTCCTCCAGGATAACTTTGATTTATTTATATTTTTATAAGCAGTGCATCCAAATGCACAAAGTTTCACATGACTGTACAGATCTTTATACTGAAGATCTGAGGCATCAAATAGATTTGGCCAGCGCCAATTTAAAACTGAGCATTACTCATAATTATTCCAGTATTATTCAGCAACAACAGGCCATCTGTACGTGTGCGCCTGTGTGGCAGCAGCAAGTCAAGGCATGTTTCCAATTAGCAGCCGGGGATAAATATGGCCCTGACACAACATGTTCCAGATTTGACCACAATCTGCCTCCCTCTTCTCCAGGTGACATTTGTCCAACAGCAGCCAACAAAAATTGCATTTCACAGCTCTTAATACAGTAAATCCACCCAAATCATTCAATGCAATTTGTGCACATATCAGCAAGTGTGTGTGTGTGCTTGAAGAGAGGAGCAGGAACATGCACGCTGACTGTCTGGATGCTCCCTTTACCTCTGCCACAGACAGCATTAGATGACAAGCAAGTATGTGTGTGTGTGTGTGTGTGTGTGTGTGTGTGTGTGTGTGTGTGTGTGTGTTTGGGTGAATATCAAAGAGAGAGAGAGAGAGTATGCCTTGGGCTCAAAGACTAGGTGTAATGTGAGGAATCATGACGCCAGCAGGCAGGGATGAACCACAAACATACACACACATGGAAGCACGCACGCACAAGCTCAACAGAACAACCAGCTTACATTCACATCAATTGTAATAATCACAAAGACATAAACAATCCATGAGGCATAAACAGCACAAACCTCACACATGCTCCACAAACATAAAACAAATATGAGGACTAGATGGTAATTACATGACATTAACAAGTGTATGTCCCATATTTCATTTTAAGGTCCATTTAGGCTGCTGGATGAGTGAGCCAGCAAATTTCTGGCGCTGCGTCACCTCAAATTTTCAAACTGGGACAATGAGAAGCAGAACCAACACACACTATAACACTCACGGATGCACGATCCCCTGCTTGTAGAGACACACATACATATGTTAGGCAGACACAGCCAAAACTCCCCTGATAATACACTTACTTTTAAACACACGCACTCATGCACGCTCCTACAGACCCTCCCACACACGAAGGCCAACAGTTTGGGCATCGACAGCATTCCGTTCTGCTTTTCCATTTACAGTGGAAAAATCTACCCTTTGACCCCAGAGTATTTCCAACATTGACGAGGGAGGTAGCCAGGGAATGCCATGCTTCAGCGCTAACAAAACGAGAGGAGGAATGGATCGATTCCCATCACTTATGTGTTTCTACTGCAGTCATTTCAGTGAAATGAAAGGTTACTTCAAGTATTCATTATGTGAAACTGCTTTCCTAAACTGATTAAGAAACTTAAGATTCAACATTTCAGACACTGCTTGGCAATAAAGCGTCTCTGCAGCCAACCCTCAGCTGTTCAGGCGCCTAAGTTTCTTTCAGGTTTTATGGCCTGAAACTTACTGATTTATCTCACTCCCACCACTCTCATCTGTGTGGTATCTGGCTTCAGCGGAAAGATTTCACAAGAATTTTTCTCACAAGTCAATGAGAGCTAAAAGGAGAGAGAATGTTGGAGTTGCATTAATCAGGTGGACACAAACACAGCTGCAGATAAATGTTAAAATGCTTAGAGTCTGCAGGTCCTCTGATGGAGAAATAAACCACCCTCTGCTAACATTACATCAACTTTATAAGGGGGTAATATGTCTGTCTTGATTTACAGCTTGGAAAAGAAAGATTTAGTGTCTGTAGGAGACATTTAGTTTATTTGTCAGCAGTAGTGGATCAGGCAAAAAAAACCCCACACAATTCCTCAGAATTACCGTAAGCACTGATAATAAGTAAAAAAAAAAAAAGCCCCTTATAAATTTTAGGAACTTATTACTTTTCAGCTGCTGGAAAGACTAGTGAGTGTATGCAGCATTTATATTCAGCACCACATCAGAAGTCATGGTGATATTTTCAGATTCTTTTTGGCAGATGGTGAAACAACGGGACGCAAAAAGGGGACGCTATGTCTCATTACTGCATCATATACCTCACTCTTGACTTCTTTCTTTGAATAATTGAATAGAGGCAGAGAGTGCTGCTGGATTTGCTACATTTTCAGTCTCTCACCAAAGCCTTGAAGTAATGATCGTTATGCTGAGACCAATTTAAAACAGGATGCAAGCTGAAATGGAAGCTGGTAACATTGTCATTTTATCACAAAATGCTTTCTTAAGTAGTGTGTGTCAAAACTATGGAGTCTGGCTGAAGTCATGCAGTGTCAGAGAGTGAGATAGAGAGAGAGAGAGAGTACAGAAGTGTTAGTAAAAGTAGAAGCATCTATATATACTAAGCATATTACTGTGTATCATATTACTATATCATATAGCCCCAGTGAAATCATATTGCACATTTGAAAATGTGTACCGTGATACTCTGATACCATTAAAAATAATCTATTTTGATTCAGAAACAATGACTTATTCCACAACTGCATACACGATTTACAATATGCGTAGGGAGGTAACAAGAAACCTCCCAGAAGTGGAATTATGGTCCCGATCATCACTATCTTCTGTCTTGGTAAAACATCAGTACCTTTCAATTTAATACTGTTTAATTACTGAAAAATTTGATATAATACCATGTTGTGATACATCAGAGATCATGCCTGTGCTAATATAGTGTATCCTCAACCCCCTAGCAATGATTCATAAGGTTGGAACTTATTTTTATTACTTTATAAGCTGTTGAGTGATAGTGATCTGATCTTAACATATTGGTTTATATCATAATATATTAAAGCGAATACATTATTTATCTTAATGAAATATATATACAGTACAAATTACAGCATTTCCCTCTGAAGGAGGGAGCAGAAAATGGAAATACTTGATAAAATACTCAAGTTTGCACAATGCTTGAATAAAAATGGTTCAGAGGTGCAGTATTTATAACTTAAACATACCGGATACTTAGCTGTCTCTGCAGGACAATAAGTCATTTTTTTTGTTGGTGCTAGAGAGAGTGAAGAGAGACATTGCCAGCACGATACAGGAAGCAGCAGCATTATCTGTCAGACGTGTGCGGCTGAGCACCAACAGCCCATTTGCTAACATTATCAGTGCCAACACAACCTCCACGGCTCGTCTGGCACCATGTACTATTTTAGGCTTCTTACTTCATCATGTGAGAAGACACATTCATCTAGTGATAAATGGTTACAGGACACACTGTACAGCGCTCCTGCTTGTCTGACAGCAACAGAAAATGTTGACTCAACTGGAATTTTGGAGTGGGACAAAAGGATGAAGGGTTGACACAGGGAGATAGGCCGACCAAAAGAAAAGATAATGAAACACAGAGACCGGGTTTGGGTATCCTGCCATAGCAAAGAGCACAGTGAGCTGCAGGACATTCAGTCCAAGTACAGTAAATCCGCAAAATCCGGCAACCTGGCGATTAAATCAGTGTTCCCACACTAGAACGACTGGGGCAGCTACGAGAACATAGTGTCCAAGAAAGTGTGGTGAATTGCTCTGCTGAGGACAGACTGTCAAGCACCTACACTGAGAAAACCAATGGCTATACCAGCTATCTGCCTTGCATTCAAGGCTTCTTAAAGATTTTTCCACGCCACGACATGGACAGGCCAAGCTCCTGTTTCAGTAGCGTTCTTGTAATACCTGCTTTTTGGTCACTGGGCTGTGAAAGTGAGGGTGTATGGAGTATAAGATTTCCATAAACTCAGATTATGTTGTCAGTAATCTTGATAAACGGTGTAGCTCCCAAACTGGTCAAATACAAATTACCTTGTATGTTGATGCCACACTTCAGAACAACAGCTAACAACAGCTGCAGTCTATATAAAGTATATTGATCAAATGCACAGCTCTGAAGACACAAAGAAACAGCTTTCATGGTGATTCCTGTTAGCCCAGTGCTGGTCCCTCACGCCTCCTGCACAGAGGCCAAGGAGCGAGTTAAGGAGAAACAGAGGGACAGAAGTGTAAGAGTCTGTCAGAAAGCGCCCGGAGGACGGAAAATCCAGTAAACTACACAGAGACACTTCTCACCAGCATGCAGGCTCACTGGACTGGATGTATGGAGGGCAGGGAGAGGGGTAAGTTAGAGCCAGAGCGACAAAGAGGAATGAGGACAGGAACTAAAATAAAATGTACACAACAGCGCACGTATGTTTGGAATGATTATGGTCAGAGCTCTCGGTAAGTGGGCTGGGAGCAATAATTTATCTGCTCGCCATCCCACTTCAAACCCTGAACGGATCATCAACTCCTCCGCTGGCCTGAAACACATGGAGTAATACGCATTTACGGGAAAGCAGTGACACACCATTCCATGCGACTCTGGCGCTAGATCCCAAAAGTGTGTGATGATACAGCTCTATGGGAGCGTTTTCAGTGGAAAGGTGCTGAACTGAATTTCCAATGAAGCACTACCGCAATGAGACATACTTTCCATTTGCCATCAACAATGAATAGACACTGCCAGCGTTGTAAATAGTTTACAGAACTCACAAACAGGATGACATGAGTGCAAACACGCAAATACACATGCATCGAAAAAACAAATACACCCATGTAGATGGAGGGACGGATGCACAGCACACTCGCACGGCTCCATGCAAGTGCGTGGTAAGCACACAAAAGGAATTCAGTTTTCCACAGCTTTTTACTGAGTCTGATGGTCCAGGGTTAACCAAAAGCAAGGAAACCTCGCTATGGGAGCAGATGCTAAAGTTTCAAAACATTATGTAAAACCTGACAGGATTTTTTTTAAACTTCTGGTACAACTGACAAAATGACGACATTCTTGCAACTACTGTATATTTCATTAATAAATGGACAAAAGAATGTCATTTTACATAAACACACACTTTTTATTCACTGAGCAGAGTGCACAACTTAACAATGCAGTGTGGCTTCACTTAAAGGATTATTTTGTGGTTTCCTCTGAATGAAAAAAATAAAACGGACATGTTAATTCCAACTATTTAAAAGCCCTGGCAAAAACTAAAAATTGGAAACAGGACTGCTGTGATGTGGCTTTGTAAGTAATCAATCTCAAAGGCAGAGCTACAAGCTCCAGATAGAGTCAAGAGGTTTATGACCAGTGATGTAACTCAGTCCTGTGTCATTTTTTACTTAAACTCATGTTTCATCTTCACAGATACTATATGGTCTGTTTACTGTATGTCCATTGTTGGAGAGAGATGACAGAAGGCAAAGTAAAAGAGGGGAAAACCATTACAAAAAATGCTCCTCCACCTACGAATACTAGATCTGCTCACATTACATGGAAGCAGGAGAGGCCTTTACAGCCACCTGGTAATCTATTTCAACAACATGAGGACAATCGTACTCCACTGTGAGTGATTGCAACCAGAGAAATTATCTGCCTCTGCTGCTCCTCTCCAACCCCCCTGAACCTCTTTCAATCCCGAACTCTGCTTACTGCACTCTTAACAGGCCGCCTGGGACTTCAAAAACCAACAACATTCCCTTCCTCTGGAGGTCTAATAAATTGGTTTCTGAATATTTAACAGTCACGCCTACTTTACTTACATGGAGCCAACATTATGTCACAGCCAGTAATTCAAGGCAAAACTCCTAACCACTTAGTGAGACATTAATCTTTGACCTATTTACCATATGAACTGAGATTTACAGTGTCGTGTTGAACATATACCGCAGCTTGTAATTCAATCCCGTTAACATTCCCACTATGAAAGGAACAACCAAAATGAAACTTAATCTTTCAAGGCTCTGTCCAAAATTAAATATTTAGAGCTTTATTTATGTCACAGATGGTAATTCAAAGCCACAGCCTCCCAGCTCCTCGAGTCAGGGGTTTGTCAACTGACTGAGTGATCTATGAGCTGATGTTTGAGCAAGCAAAGTAGGTAACATTAAAATCAGACAGGCATGTTGGCGAGGAACAGCTTGAAGTGCGATCTTGCACCATAAGAGATATGATTAGAACGGGCCATGATCACAGCCGAGGAGAGCATTTATGGGAAACTGTCCGCCCTCACATTACTGTAAACTGGTATGTTAATGTAACCAGCGCTGGCTGGCCCCATGTGAAGATCATTAAAAGTGATGATGGTGAAACTCTGACTTCCAGGAATAGATGGACCAGGCTTTAAATCTTTGTTGAGGGACACAGAAATGCAATCAGAGATGATGTGCAGCCAAATGTGCAGGTACAACACGCACAAACACACACACACGCACACACACACACACTGTCCCTGTGCTTCCTCACTTCACCTCATTCTTTCTTTTCTCCAACAAAACCACAAAGCCTCTCTCAAGCGCACACATTCACTGTGCGGCTACCACATGCAAGCAATCAACGGGCCTCCAACGAGCACGGGGCAGATGTACAGCAGGGGGACATTCCTGAACGCTTATGTCCAACACACAGTTGACCACTACATAAAGCTGATTTACGATATATACAAATCCTGCACCCTTCAAAACAAGTGGCTCGAGTTGCAATTGTCTCAGGCACAAACAGAGAAGTATATCAAAGTCAGCTGATGTCTCACATCCTGTTTTTCAAAGGGAGAAGCATCGGATAGGCCGTACGAAGAGCTTGTTTTGTGTGCAATTGCAACCACAGCAAATTATAACGTAGAGTGAAATATTAAACCCACAAGAAAAGCCAGAGGACGAATTTCACGGATCGGTTGTCCTCTGAATTTCGACATTTTTACAGTGTTTTGTGGGGTTTGACTTACATAGTTGTCCGTGGAGGGTTGTCCCGGAGGCAGCGAGCCAGGACTGAGGACAGGGGAGCTGGCTGGACTGCAGAGCTCGGGGAAGGGGTTTGGGATGGCCGGGAGGGATGATGTCCTCAGCTGCTGTTCCTCCTCCTGCAACCTCCTGGAGACCAGAGACAGGGCAGAAGAACAACCATGCTTTGGTCAGACCAGTTGTGTAGTAAAGAGGCTTAAAATGAGACCTGAAGTCTCAGGTCATTACATCGAACAGCCTCTTTAAAAGGAAAATGGAAGAGCTTTGAAATGGGAGCTGCTGACACATGTGAGAGGCAGAGAGTTGGAGTTAATAACACACTGCTGTACTGACTCCAGGCTCATGTCTGTTTCCATCTGATCTGCCCATAATGAAGCAGAAATCACAGCCTCACGGCTACTTTTTTTTAATATTCATCATGCATCAATATTGAATCAAGACATCACTTTAAAGCCGTTTTTAAATGAGGCACATATAATGCAGAGACTGTGTTCTGAAATAGGAATGATGAGCTGACAGTTGATCATAAACTTTTCAGGATGCAGACGTTCCTTTAAAAAATGTTTGTGAATTTCAAGCTAGACCGGTAGCTCAGAGAATTGCTTCCTCTCGCTCTTATTCTATTAAACTCTCTGCAGAACAGAGCGAGTTCAAAAGGGAACAGGCCTTTTGATGTTCTCTCATCTGAGCTGGAGAACAGGGTTATCCAGAGGTCAGGCTGGAATAATAAGAACTTCAGGGGCTGAGTACGTGTGTTTGTGTGTGAGAGAGAAGACTCCATGGCCAGTTTATCTCTTCATCTCTCTCCTATAATCTAAAGGTGAATGATAAGAGATGACGCTGCTCCGTGTGTGTGTGTGTGTGTAGCTGTACTCCTTAGTGTGGGGCGAGTGTGTGTAAGTGTACAAATTACACATTTGCACTTGATCCCAAATTAGAGGAGAATCTTTACCTCTCTCCTCGTGCCACTGACAAGGAGGAGCAGGTCACTGAAGGGCTAAAGAAAGGGAGCGGGGAAGAAACGTTATGCCCAATTATCGTGAGGGTGTGGAGGGCTGTAGAACGAGAGCCTTTTTTTCCAGTGTGGAGGAAAAAAAATGGGGTTGGATCTCTTGCGTATGTGGGTAAGCATGTGCAGGAAAGAGTTAGCTTATGGAGTGATGCCGTAATTATGTTTGCCAAAGCGCACCTGCTGAATGCACACATTTTATACAAAGGCACATAATGGAAACTGTATGGACAAGTTGTGAAGGGTACTGTAAAGGCGGGGGCTAGACCCACTGCACTCCAGGGATTGGTCTACAGATTTACAAGAACGAATATTTGCTGTTTTATATCCATGTGGAAAATGTCTACTTAGAGTCACTTGGATGACCCAGGAGGTACGAATGTTCTTCAGTATCCGGGGTGATGAAGGAGTTCAAAGGGAGCTAGACGGAGCGGTGAGGAACGAGACGGCCTTTCAGGTCGTTGCATAAAGGATGCCGGCTGAAGGGTTTGTATGTATGAGAAGTGCCAGAAGAAAAGTAAAAAGCTGTGAAGTGAGTAAAGACCAAAACAGTCGGACAGGGGTTGAAAGTCCCGTCTGCCCTCACAGGCCTGAATCCTGAATCCTAAGACAATCAGCAAATCATCAACACTGAGAAGCTGGAAATCAATTTTAGGGCTTTTTTCAGCTGTTCGAGGATTCATCAATGATCAAACCACAAAATTACAATTAATCTCAATTTCACTAAAATGAAAAAGTAAAACATTTACTTTATGTGAGTCTACAACCATGAATTCTGTTAGTATCACAAATGTGTCTGTTGAAATGTATTTGGGGAAACAGATGTGTTTCTCTATGATGGAGCTTATTTTATGGTGGTCCTTAAACTTCTCAAGTGGGCCCCTTCCGCTGCTGCACAATATACAGTATGTGTTCATGTAAGCCGTCTTTCAGGCTAGTTTGGACAGCTCCCTCTAGAGGTCAGTTTCCTTTCTTGTCCACCACCTGCCACACAATCCAACCATCCTGAAGACGCTGACGCGTACAAATAAATTTAGCAACATATACTGTGTGGGAGATTACCTGACAGCGAGGATGTGCATGGGCTGTGACCGTCGGAGGCCAGTTTGGGGGGAGTCCCCAGACGAAGAGGAGGAGGAAGGCAGCTCTGGGGAGACATGACTTAGCCCGTGTGAGTGCTGACTTTGTCGGGGCTGGTTGTGTTGCATGTGATGATGGTGGTGGTGGTGGTGTGAGGAAGTGGGCTGCCCATTGTGCAGTAGCGGGGTGGACTCTGTCTGCTGTGCGCTGCAGGTGGAGTACAGGCTCTCCAGTGAGGAGTTCATATCATTCACCAGGGCCTCTAAATCGACATCGTCCTCTGCAAGAGACAGAGCGAGAGTGAAAAATGCTGAAAAATGTCAGAAAATACTCAAATGAACAGTAAATCACTTCAACCACAGAGCAGCCAAAACCCTAAAAGCGAGAGAACACAGCAAAAATGCGCATTCTGTCAGTCCGTTGCTTTGGTTTCAAATAGTTGAGGCCCCCCAAAAAAGAACTGAATGCATTGATATTGCTGGGACTTTCCATTTTCTATTTCAGTTTCTCTAACTTTTCATTGTGGCTAGGATTTGAACTGTTGAACTCACTTTGCACAGCTTGAGTAATACTAAAAAAAAAAAAAGAAAAAGAAATGCACAAAACACAAGAGCACGCACACTCAGAAACACACTAGCAACCACTTTTGCCAGCCAAGTGCTCAATCAGCAAGACTATCTTGACTACATACATTGTGCTGCCCAAATCTCCAGGGATAACAGGTACAAGCGCCAACCTGCCCGTCACACTGTTCAACTCTCACCTCGGGGTTCACAGCGAAGGCACCGCACTGTAAGCATAGGCTCTGAATTCGTCATGTGTAACAAACATGCTCTTAAAAGGTCTTTAAGAGCAGGATCTGGAATACTTGTCAGTACGGGGGGGTATCTCCTCAAACCCCCCCATGAAAAACTCTCGGCACATTTCAAATTCATTAGGTGAATTTTCCAGCTGGCTCCAGCTGCATGCTGAAATAAAGTTTGAGGTGAGCTCAGCTGAAGGGAAGCTCCAGTAATTGCTTCATGCTGTGAAAGTTTCATCATTTGGGTAAACTGGGTGCCAAACATTGCTCTTTCTCATGCATAATCTGTGTGCCATCGTGCCATTAACAATTCCTCATTATGAAAAAGAAAATCTCATCTCATGAATTCATCATCAAATCTCTGCAGCCAGGGTCCTCCAATGCACGGTGAGATGCAAGTGAGCCACAAGGGGGAGACAAACTCTATTTGTGCAGTGCAGGAGAGGTTTATGTGAGGGCACCCCATACTGAAATAAGGACAAAACCTTACATTTAAATAACATTAATTCCAACGAAAGCCAAAAAGAAGGTATGTTTAGATTAAGATAAATCTTATATTCAATTCACAATCATATTTATACTCAAATAAAATTGTTAACAATGTTAATGTACATTTTAATTTGAAATATCAGTGGCACTGATTATGGTTCTCATTCTCTAATAAAAAATGATCTGCGAATGAATTAATGAATAAATAATGAATATTAAGTGCCATACATTTATTTTTCAGATGTGAAAAGTTTTAAATGAGCCATGACTCATGTAACGTTATCGCAGCTCAGGGTGCAGGACAGCTGACAGCTGGATCATGCAAGGTGACACGAAGGTTATAGCACTCTTCAGCAGCTAAAAGTCCTGCCAGTCGCCAGACACCTGACACTAGAAAACAGTATTTTGATTGATGTAAACTTTAAAAAGCACTGGCACTAAAAGAACCTTGTCCTTGCAAGGACGACATCAAAAACAAAGATAGCTGCAGAAGCCACAGGTTAGCAGGCTGGTAAAAATCCCCATCCTCAGCTACTCTGTCGCTCAAAGCTACCTGCTCTCAGAGTGTTGCCTTTGAGGAGCTTTTCCTGAAAACGTGTCATGTAGCTGTATCACGGGTGCCTGTGAATCACAGGTGGTTAATCTGTAGGTATTAATAGTGACAGTTAAGCTGAAGCAGCTACTTATAGGTCGCCCGGAGAGCTGAAGAGCAAGAGAGAAGATATACACGAGGCTTAGGATAGGGAGAGACACATGTAACTCAGGACAGAGCGGCATTTTCTGCATTCAGCAGCAGCAGCAGCGGGAGTAAAACATGTTTATACATCCAAATATTTTACAGAACACGCGCAAACAAAGGCATGACAAATGCTTTGAGGATGAACCACGAAATGACAGCAAGAGTGAACATAATTCTAAAAATTACTTCAACGCTGGACACATCATGGGCACATCATGCATCATTCTGCCAGGTCAGACAATCACCCTTGAGCTACTGAGACAAATTATGTTTCCTTGTAAACCTGACCTGGTCTGCCCTGTGCAGGGGACTGCCAGAGCTGTTTGCATACAAAGAAAACGCCCATAAACTGACCCATTAATGAATAACATTTGTGTCATTATCAGTCACAGGGTGCAATCGACTATGTATGTCACAATCAGGCAACAAAAGAATCGAATGCGTCATGCACCTGGGTGTAAGACGGGCAGGCTGACTGCACAAAGTTCAGATAAACAGTCGGCCTAGGGGTATAAGAGACATGTTATTGTTTAAAAAAAAACTTGAAAATTGATAATAAAAAAACTTTGTGTTTATATAACAACATCATTATAAAGTTCTATGCTACATTTGTGACCTTTGCATTCATTTTAATGGTTGGGATAATCTATATTTAATGTAAGCACATTTTAATCATTTTAATAAAAGTATCATTATTCAGCAAGAGGAGAGAGAGGGAGTGAGGCAATATATACTCAACAAAAATAATGCTATCTTTTCTTCTTAAAAATGGAATCAAAAAGATGTTTGTATTCCCGTTGAAAGACCTTTCGTGTAAATTTTAAAAACACATTTGGTCAAATTCTCCTTTGCCAAGATGATCCATCTATCTGACTGGTACGGCTGCGGGAATGTCCAACAAAGCGATTTTTCCATGAAAAGAAGGTTCGTTTCAAAGAAGTTGTCAGTACATCCAGCCAGCCTCACAGCCACAGACCACATCCACTTCTTTCAACAGGGGTCAACTGGGACGAGCCACCTGATCAGCTCGTGCAACCAAAGAGTTTCTGCATACTAGTTGTGCTCATGGTCCCTTTTTAGCAAAGGTCAAAACTCAACTCCTGGAAACTATAAACAATCCAGTTCTTGCATGACCTGCACACTTACCAACCGTGTCACCCATTTAACATCTTGAGAGGGGACGCTCTGGGTCTACGCATTCCAATTCCTACCAACATCTATTGGATTCACAGGTCACACACCAATAACCTGTTATATAATGACCTGTATAGTTGATATGACACACTTTAGTGTCCAGTCCAAGTCATAACTATGCAATAAGTGTTGTTTAAGCATGTTGACAGGCCACACCTGTCAGGTGGACAGGTCATATAAATCTTATCTTAACACACACCGGGCCCGAAATAAAGAGTCAGCTTCAAGGCTGGGGATTTCTGACTCTGTTCAGCAATCAGCCAATAACTGTCTCTTAAACATGAATTCTGATAGCCCGGATCTTCAATGTAGAAAACCCACGGAAGAATCCTGATGACTTCAGGGGGTGAGGCTTAACATTGCAGCAATGAAAATTTCTACTCTGATGTATCCACTTGTTGGTGACCTTGTACAAGGACAGTAGCTCCTCCTCTTCTTCCTGGGAATCTGTGACAGGTTCAAACATGAATGGCTGAATGAATCCAATTTTAGAACTTGCCAATGTGCAGCATATAGTAAACTTGTTTAAAAGTCAGAAGATGACTGAGCAGATAAGCTCGAGTCGCTCTGGCTGCCGGCAAGAGGCGAGGCTAAAGTAGCACATTCATAGGTTCATGAAGCAAAGGTTCTGAATTAAATATAAGCCATTTTAAGGCCATGAAGGGATTGTTTTCATTTCATGTAACAAAAAAAAAAAAAAAAAAAAAAAAAAAAAAAAAAATAATAATTTTTACGAAGGAAAAATACATTTATACCAATTGGAACAATGGCTTGAGCAGGACTTTTTACTTGTGAAAACTTGAGAAATATGTAAAACAAAAGTGCTTGTTAAATTTATGTCAAGTGTATGTACCCATAATAATGTAAACAAATCTTCTAATAATGGAGAACAAAACAATAATGCACTTACATACACGAGACAAGCTCCTAAATGACTTAGTGCTGCACATTCAACCAGCAGATGATTTAGTCATGTGTTAGCTGCCACTCTGTTTCACAGTGTACAGTGTCGTTCAGTCACTTCACAAATAAACCCTGACAATTATACAGGTCTAATGACCACGTGAACCCGTTTAATTCACGTTTGTGTAATTCTGTTCTCTCGCTCTCTTTCTATCTTCATGGCTGTGTGTGTGTGTGTGTAGGCATTCTAATTCTTCCTCTTTCGGCTTTACCCAGCTTTTCTACGAGTCGCCACAGCGAATCATCATCCTCCATCTCTCTCTGTCCTCTACATCTTCTTCTGTCACACCAACTATCTGCATGTCCTCTCTCACCACATTCATGAATCTCCTCTTTACCTCCTGCCTGGTAGCTCCATCTTGAGCATCTTTCTAACATTATATTCACTGTCCGTCATCTGCACATGTCCAAACACTCTCAATCTGGCCTCTAACTTTGTCTCCAAAACGTCGGACCTGCGCTGTCCCTCTGATGTGCTCGTTCCTCATCCTGTCCATCCTCGTCACTCCCAAAGAGAATCTCAACATCTTTAACTCTGCCACCTCCAGCTCTGCCTCCTGCCTTTTTGTCAGTGTCACCGTCGCAAAAAACCAAACAACATCGCTGGTCTCACCACCCTCTTGTAAACTTTTCCTTAAACTTTTGCTGCTACTCTTTTAACAAAGAACTAAGCAATAAATTGATACAATCAATATTAACAGTACCATATCCTGAAACCTGTCCTCTTTATGACTGTGAGTCACGTTAATACTGTGCTCCATATGAAAGACAGATATTTGTTATTTTAGTTGGGATTATTCTAACACTTACTTGCTTTTACAATTACAAAAGTCTATAAAACTTAATCATGAATTCTTGATATTGCTTGTTTTGACCATTAAATCGTCCAAAACCAAAACCACCATAAATTCAGTTTACTATGTTTTGCTTAGCTACGTCTCGTTTATGTCTGTGTGTTTCTGCAAACCCAATTGCCCCCTTGGGAGACAGATAAAGTTGAAGTTGATATAAGACAAAGAAAAGCAGTCACTCCTCCTAACTGAGACGTTAATTTTTCTAGCCGACTAGTATTCTGCTGATCAGCAAGTCAAATAACAAAACAATGTTTTTTTTATACAATGTTGATTGATCACCATTTTACATGATGGTGATTTATGAGTTACTGTTCTTATTTAAGATTACTCCCATGGCTTTGGTTTAATTACTTATTTTCTGATGTGTGGCCCCTCACTCCCTCCTCTTCAGAGAACCTGTGGCCAAATAAATTAGGGGTAAAAAAAAAAAAAAGCCAAAGCATCCTCTATTGTTTAAGCCACAGTAAATACAATATTAACCAACTGTAAGTCTGGTAATAATCTGCATAAAAGCTGTTTTGAGTTTTCCAGATCATTAGTGAGCGAGACATGGCCAAAACAGGCCCATTGTGTTGATGGCAGATCCATATGGCTCTCTGTTTCTGCTTCTCCCTAACCCTGGAATGTGGTCTAT